>OX419186.1:17837922-17842922 GCA_948465475.1 Thalpophila matura | reverse complement strand
AGCATACTTGAAGTTGCAAGCCTACCTTAAAAGGCTATCAGAAGGCTACAAACCGAAAAAATCTCTAGTTTTTACCGCTCAAAATGTTGAACACTTTTTGAATGAAGCCCCAGACTCGCAATTTCTGGCCGTAAAAGTAAGTAATCTTCAACAAATGTTACTTAATACAAGTAGTTTATGACTATTTAATTGTAAACCTATTAATCAATTTTGTAACAGATTTTCTATTTTTGTTTACAGGCAATTTTGTAACAGATTTTCTATTTTTGTTTACAGGTTGCGTTGATTCTGGGCATAAGTGGAGCCTGTCGTTCAAATGAGCTTGTTAAACTGACAGTAGATGATGTGCAAACGATCTCTGACACCGCTTTACTGGTTAGGTACTTTAAGGGAGACGAAAACGAAAATCGACCGTACCTTCGTAATCCGAGATGATTACATGAAAATCGTAAAAAAGTATCAAAGTTTTCGTCCTCCGAATGCAAACAACAATAGATTCTTTTTGTTCTATTCTAAAAATAAATGTACAAAAAACCCGATTGGAATAAATAAAATTGGTTCCATGCCAAAAGAAATCGCATCATTTTTGGAGCTACCAAATCCCGAGATGTACACAGGACATTCTTTCCGAAGAACCTCTGCAACTTTATTAGCAAACACTGGTGCAGATATGACGGAATTAAAGCGACATGGCGGATGGAAGTCTACTACCGTGGCTGAAGGTTATATCGAAGATTCTATCGAAAATAAATCGAAACGCAGCCTTCAGATAGCAAGCAGCATAAACCTGAAGAAACCTGAAGACCCATGGACTCCACGCCCTTCAACGTCCAAAGATGCCCCAGAGTTTCCTCCAGCAGAAAGTTCTGACCATCGACAGGAAATAAATATCGCTACACAAGTTGACCATCCTAATAATAATAACAAGAAAATTACTCTTAATTTTAGTAATTGTTCCAATTTTAATTTGCTTTTTAATTAATTTAAGCTTCCTTTTTCCTTTATTAAATGTTTATTTTCGCTTAAATCTTTCTTTTTCTCGTAGTCATGGTATAAAGTATAGTATGCAACTCTTGAATAAAACGGATTTATATCGAGGGCCATGAATCGCTCGCGTCGCTCAGGATTCTAACACTTGAATCACTCGCTACGCTCGTGATTCAATCATCATGAATCACTCCCTACGGTCGTGATTCAATCGTTAGAATCCTTCACTAGCTCGTGATTCATCTATGGCCCTCGCTTTAAATCCGTCCTTTATTCACTAATTGCATAATATACTATTAAACATTACCTATCAGAATATTGGCATCTAAACAGTAGCACTGAAATACGTCTTTGATCTACAAGTAACTTCCTCTCACAGAGGAGGCCTGTGTCCCAGCAGTGGGAACATTATAGGCATTATAGGCATTTTTTATTTTTACCGAATGTTCGGCCGAAGTTCGTATTCGGTTCAACCCACATTCGTGCATCACCAATTTCTATTTCTGTTTCTGTTTCAATGTCAATGTCAATGTCAATGTCAATGTCAATGTCAATGTCAGTGTCAGTGTCAGTGTCAGTGTCAGTGTCAGTGTCAGTGTCAGTGTCAGTGTCAGTGTCAGTGTCAGTGTCAGTGTCAGTGTCAGTGTCAGTGTCAGTGTCAGTGTCAGTGTCAATTTCAATTTCAATTTCAATTTCAATGTCAATATCAATTTCAATTTCAATTTCAATTTCAATTTCAATTTCAATTTCAATTTCAATATCAATTTTTTTTATTTCTTTTTTCATTCTTTCTGCTTCTGCTTCTGCGCCTGCTTCTGCTCCTGCTTCTGCTTCTGCTTCTGCTTCTGCTTCTATTTCTATTTCTATTCCTTTTCCTATTTCTGTTGCTATTGCTATTGCTATTTCTACATCTACTTCTATTTCTATTTCTATTCCTTTTCCTATTTCTATTGCTATTGCTATTGCTATTTCTACTTCTACTTCTATTTCTACTTCTACTTCTACTTCTACTTCTACTTCTACTTCTACTTCTACTTCTACTTCTACTTCTATTTCTACTTCTGCTTCTGCTTCTACTTCTACTTCTGCTTCTGCTTTATTTCTATTGCTATTGCTATTTCTACTTCTGCTTCTGCTTCTGCTTCTGCTTCTGCTTCTGCTTCTGCTTCTGCTTCTGCTTCTGCTTCTGCTTCTGCTTCTGCTTCTGCTTCTGCTTCTGCTTCTGCTTCTGCTTCTGCTTCTGCTTCTGCTTCTGCTTCTGCTTCTGCTTCTGCTTCTGCTTCTGCTTCTGCTTCTGCTTCTGCTTCTGCTTCTGCTTCTACTTCTATTTCTATTTCTATATCTATATCTATATCTTTTTCTATATCTTTTTCTATTTCTATTTCTATTTCTATTTCTATTTCTATTTCTATTTCTATTTCTATTTCTATTTCTATTTCTATTTCTATTTCTATTTCTATTTCTATTTCTATTTCTATTTCTATTTCTATTTCTATTTCTATTTCTATTTCTATTTCTATTTCTATTTCTATTTCTATTTCTATTTCTATTTCTATTTCTATTTCTATTTCTCTTTCTATTTCTATTTCTATTTCTATTTCTATTTCTATTTCTATTTCTATTTCTATTTCTATTTCTCTTTCTATTTCTATTTCTATTTCTATTTCTATTTCTATTTCTATTTCTATTTCTATTTCTATTTCTATTTCTCTTTCTCTTTCTATTTCTATTTCTATTTCTATTTCTATTTCTATTTCTATTTCTATTTCTATTTCTATTTCTATTTCTATTTCTATTTCTATTTCTATTTCTATTTCTATTTCTATTTCTATTTCTATTTCTATTTCTATTTCTATTTCTATTTCTATTTCTATTTCTATTTCTATTTCTATTTCTATTTCTATTTCTATTTCTATTTCTATTTCTATTTCTATTTCTATTTCTATTTCTATTTCTATTTCTATTTCTATTTCTATTTCTATTTCTATTTCTATTTCTATTTCTATTTCTATTTCTATTTCTATTTCTATTTCTATTTCTATTTCTATTTCTATTTCTATTTCTATTTCTATTTCTATTTCTATTTCTATTTCTATTTCTATTTCTATACTATCCATTTGTTATGCATTATCAGGATTGTTATTAATAATTGGGTGCTATTTAAACAGGCTTCTTTTTAATATCATTATTCGCCCCTAAAAATGTATGTTGCCTTCTAAATTACTAAGTCAGCCACAATTAACGAGCATCTAAATAATACTATCTTAGCCACTAGTTATCTTCTATGTAAACCACTCTAAATACAACTCAGCATAATGATTATTTTTTAGCATCTAAATTTGTAGCATGCATTCTAACAGTAAACTACTAAAATACTATTAAATGCCATCAAAAAATATATTTATTTAGCTTCTAAATTTTTAACTCAGTACGTTTAAAATATAACTCATCCCATATTATTTGATCGTCAAAATGTTGCTAAAAATGTCATCAAATAGTCACTATATTGGCCACTAATATTATCAGAAGCTATTGAGGAGAGACAAAATAAGACTTTATTTTTTGACTTACAAGGGGGAGGGAGATGGTCGACGGAGCCCCGCTGCGCGGGGCTCCTATATCTGTCTGCAAGGTTAAAAGTAACCTAACACGAAGGGGTTGACGGGGGCTTCGTTCGCTCGCTTTGCTCGCTCACTGAAGCCCCCGTCAACCCCTTCGAACCTAAATTGTCCGTGTCGGGGTGTCCAAATTCCCGAGCTCGCTTCGCTCGCTCTTGGACCCCAGTTAGGTATGTTACTCAAATGAAACATGAAATATTTTTTTAATTATGCCAAATTGCCAACCCCATTTCCCGCTTTTTTTCTAATGTCAGCGCCGGCTGCCAATTTAGCAACCGGCGGCGGCTGCAAATTCATGTCACGGCGGCGGTCGCGGAGTCACTTCCTAAACAATTACACGTGAACAACTCAACTCGTCGTCACATGAGTCGAATGGCGCTCTCTGATTGGTGCAAATGGCCGGTCGCTGTCGTCTCGCGTACTCGCGCCAAATCATGCAGTGGCTATTTTCACGATAAAAGAATATGATGTATTATTTTACATGCTAAGTTATAATAAATGATGCTTTCTGTAGAAGCTTGAATTATATTTTTTTGAGGACATTGCGTGGAAGCTGTAAAACCTAAAATGGTGACGAGGTGTAAAATCCGTGGCCGAGTTAGTAAATTTGGTGGCAATGCATAAATAAGAATGACAAGTCACAATAATTGATGATCTTTACTTGACGCTTTCTATTGAATATTTAGTGGGCGTTGTAAAAAAGACGAATTAGTTTATTAGAGGCTATGTCATTTTTCCGTTGCTTAGTTATAAAATTAGAAGTTTAATCACGTGTCCAATAAATAATTTTGTGGCTAGACTTATAATTTCCCTTAATAATTCCGTTTTAATGGCTATTTTAGGTATATTAATCAAATCAATTTTATCTTTTTTATTGATATTTAAAGGGTGCCAATATCTGCAGCCTTTTTGACATTTGACAGTTCAACAATATCCATTGCGGCGTTGAGCTAGTTACAGGAGCACGGATTAACAATCATACGGCGTAATGAATGTCAAAAACAATGCCATGGTGATAGCAATTGAGTTACGCAATTTGGGTGCTGGGTTCTAAAACGTTGAATTTTCCAATTTACAATTTTACAATTTACATTGCTGCTGATAAGCGATGTGCAAAAACCATTGTAAATAATAGATACCACAGAAAAAAATTTAAAAAACCCGACTGCCAAAAAACAACTAAAAAGTTCAAAACAAGTGCATTTTTCAAGCAGTCTGATGCAGTTGGTGGCAATTATTTGTGTTAAATCTTAGATTTTATGCCACCAACTGCATCAGACTGCTTGAAAAATGCACTTGTTTTGAACTTTTTAGTTGTTTTTTGGCAGTCGGGTTTTTAAAATTTTTAATTTACTATTTTTATTTTTCACTTTTTAGTTTTTAATGTATGTTTTC
>OX419186.1:17575422-17832922 GCA_948465475.1 Thalpophila matura | reverse complement strand
GTTTCTCTTCGAGAGAAATTTAAAGATATTAATATTCTGACTGTAGCTTCACAATACATATTTGAAAACTTGATGTATGTGCATAAAAACATCTCAAATTTCATTAAACTGTCTGATGTCCATTGTTTAAATACCAGGAATAAACATAATCTTGCTGTTCATCCTACTCGTCTCCAAAGAGTAAGCAACTCATTCATGGGTCAATGTATACGCTTTTACAACAAACTTCCCATTGATATTCGAAACTTACCCATTAGGAAATTCAAAAATTGCATTAAAAGCAAACTTTATAAAAAAGGGTATTACAAAATCTCAGATTATCTAAATGATAAAAACGCTTGGGATTGAGCTGCTCGCTTAGTTATGCTATGCAAGAATGTCTCTGCATACTTTACATTTGTATTATTGTTATTCTTTACTTTGACTTGCATCATTGTGTTATGACATAAACCTTGACATTGTAATGTGCAAATTATTATCAAATTTTGTATTTAATACCTTTGACATACTGATGTTTTGAATGTATGAACTGAATTGCATTATTCTAACATCTATTAGTATGGTTTTTATTTGTATATAAATAGCATACTCATTTTGTATAATCGAGTAGAATTATTACTAGCATTTTTTTTTTAAATCCAATTTTAACTCTGTGTGTAGTTTGGCAGTTGGGAGAATGTCATGCTCGCCTAAATGTACCGCTGACGGTGGCACGTGTATTGGATCGTTCGATTCCCTCTAAAATGGTTGAGTTGAACGGTGCTGATGCGCGTGTCATGTTCGTGAACGGGCGCTGTCAGTTGGTACTGGTCATCTCTTGACTGTCTAAGTAATTAAATAATTTAACATATAGTACATTTTTATTGTCTTTGTCAATTTATATACATATAAACTCCAACATATCCTATGTTCTTTTGACATAATTTATTTACTCAATGACATTTAAGGTGACATTATTATTTAATTTAACTTATTTTTGTGAATGTGAGTACGATGTGGGTTTCTATGTTACATAATATAGGTATAGATCTCAAGTTCAGTCTGACAGTTTGAGTACTTTATGCGACCTACCCAAATGTCCTTTCTGATAGTAATGTTCGCTGGGTCGTTGAGCTCCCTAAGTCAGGGTTGAGCTACCACGATACTCGGCACATGCGTGCACAGTCAGGATAGGTCCACTCAAATCTGTATGGCTCTTTCCTTTAAAGGCCATTCCAGACTAACCTGCATGGTCCTTGCATAGTTTCATTTTAATTTGTCTGGACTTTAAAAGAGACTGACCTTTGAGTTTGTTTCGGTGTTTCTTCTCAAAGGTAGTCAGATAGGAAACACCGACCTCATCTAGCTTAAAAATCAAAACAATTTTTGACGTGTAAAAGTGTTACCTGTAACCTATTTACAGAATAAAATATCATTTCATCATCATCATCATATCATTTCATCATTTCATTTCATTTCATTTCATTTCATCTTACAATATGGCCAAAAATCACTGAATACGACAGAACACGAAAAGAAGATTATTATGGCGCCATTTCAAATATTAGCGCCGTTCAACGTTACAAATATTAAAGTTTATGATATCGGAATATGTTTTAGTACTTGGAAATAAAAAAAACAATTATCAGATAACTTAGATTTTTGATATTTGTGCCGAAGTGCCGTTAATTAGTGCAGTGCAAATATAGGGATATTTGCACTGCACTAATTAACGGCACTTCGGCACAAATATCAAAAATCTAAGTTTTTTGCAGTGGTAATCACTTACCATCAGGTGGGCCGTTTGCTAGTTTGCTACCCAATAGCATAGTGTCGGACTATTTAACCTTCAAGTACCTAATTAAATAGTAATTTGGCAATTTTTTTTTGGTTTAATTTGAGTTTTTTTATAGAGGACCAAAAAAACAATTAAAATCTACCATAACTGTTGCTAGCAAGACACCGCTACAAGTTGAAAGTATGGGAAAGGTTAATTGATTGATTTATGCTAATGATACAAGAAAAAAATACAAGTAGGTAAGACAAGTTCTGCATACCTAAACTTGTTGCCAACCATAGCCTGACTATTCTGTACCGACACGCTGCGTGATATCACTTTGTTTGCGAACGTTCGAGGGAGAATCTCACCGTGATATTCTCCCTGGAACGTTCGCAAACAAATTGGCAGTTCTCAGTGATATCACGTGGCTTGTCGGTACAGCCTGTGTATTCTGTAACTCGCCGCGTGATATCACGTGGCTTGTCGGTACAGCCTGTGTATTCTGTAACTCGCCGCGTGATATCACGTGGCTTGTCGGTACAGCCTGTGTATTCTGTAACTCGCCGCGTGATATCACGTGGCTTGTCGGTACAGCCTGTGTATTCTGTAACTCGCCGCGTGATATCGCGTGGCTTGTCGGTACAGCCTGTGTATTCTGTAACTCGCCGCGTGATATCACGTGGCTTGTCGGTACAGCCTGTGTATTCTGTAACTCGCCGCGTGATATCACGTGGCTTGTCGGTACAGCCTGTGTATTCTGTAACTCGCCGCGTGATATCACGTGGCTTGTCGGTACAGCCTGTGTATTCTGTAACTCGCCGCGTGATATCACGTGGCTTGTCGGTACAGCCTGTGTATTCTGTAACTCGCCGCGTGATATCACGTGGCTTGTCGGTACAGCCTGTGTATTCTGTAACTCGCCGCGTGATATCACGTGGCTTGTCGGTACAGCCTGTGTATTCTGTAACTCGCCGCGTGATATCACGTGGCTTGTCGGTACAGCCTGTGTATTCTGTAACTCGCCGCGTGATATCACGTGGCTTGTCGGTACAGCCTGTGTATTCTGTAACTCGCCGCGTGATATCACGTGGCTTGTCGGTACAGCCTGTGTATTCTGTAACTCGCCGCGTGATATCACCGTGAGAGCTGCCAATTTGTTTGCGAGCTACAAGCTGTTATCAGTCAGTGCTTTAGAAGAATGGGTGTAAAGTTAATTTTAGAAACAAAGGCTGTAATATCTATAATCATAATCGCTAACTCTAGTGTTCAGCGAAACTAGTGAACAATTTGTATCTGCTAAATACCAGGGTTTGTTAAAAATCCGATATTTATAAATATCAAAATATCCGACATTTGATATATATCCGATATTTGATATAGGTATATCAGATATTTGATATAGGTATATCAAATATCGGATATACAGGGTGGAATTTTGTTATGCCACCTGAAGGGAAAGTACTCTTAATACTGTAGATAGAACATTTTACTCAAACATAACAATCCTTTATTTTTGAATAGAAAGAAAATTGCATTCACAGATTTTTAAAAAGTTGCTTGCTTCACCTGGGAATCGAACCCAAATGTGGAAAAATGAACATCCTGTATTTTTATGATTCCGATTGAAAGGGTTAATTATAAGCAGTAATTTCTTCTAATACACACACGCTCGGTTGCAGAAAGCTTTCAGTTATCTCCCGTTTGCTTAAAGCATTATTAGAGCTAATTATATGATTATTTTTTTTGATGTTGCACAAAAGCATTTTAGCTTTTAATATTGGTTCGTTAACTAAAATTTAAATTAAAAATGTTGTCATCATAAAATAAACATTGAATAAACAAAGAGTGAATGATTGCGTTTTGTTGTCTGTGCTTTTACATTTATTATGGACGAAACGCAGGCGAACTAAACGCGTACCTACGCAATTAAAAAAAATAAATCGTCAAACCTCAAACTGTCAAAATTGCAGTGATGCCACCTTAGGGTATTTTTGCCTAGATTTAGGGTAAAACTGAACTCGTAGGGAAATTTTTAGGGTATGAAATTATTTAGGGTATTTTGTCATAACACTACGTAAGAAAATTTCATGCTTTAAAATAATTAAAAACGCATTAGAGTCCGCGCCACCACAGAAGTCTATTATACACGGCGCTGATATCGCTGAAAACTAACAAACAAAAGGTAAAAGCGGAACTTACAAGCTTAGTACCTACCAGATTTTTTCCGTAGGACTTTATTGGTGGCACGGACTTTAATAAGAATAGATTCAGCCGTTTTTGAAGAGGTGAGACTGAGTAGGTACAATAACTGATATATTTCTTTATTATTTGAGTAACAATATGAGCATGCCGTTTGCCGAATGGTGAGCATCAAACCGTGCAATGCAAATGTCTTTATTTCATTTTAAAACATTAATATTTAAGGCCGATTTTACCAACGTCAGATAACATTTATCCAAGGAATAAAGTTGAGATTTGACAGATGTTCTATACAAAGTCTGTCAAATCTCAACTTTATTCCTTGGATAAATGTTATCTGACGTTGGTGAAATCGGCCCTTAGTGTATTTTTTCCAATGTCACTGCAAATCTAGGGTAAAAGTTAACGGAACTTAGGGTAAATTGAAAAATAGACCTGGCAACACTGCAAAATTGTCAAATCAAACTGACATTTTAATATTATTATAATATCACAAGAATTTTTTATTACTTAAGTGTAATTCCGTATAATGGAGCCAATGGAGGAATCAAATAAAAAGAAGCGACGAGCACGTGGTGCTAATTACACGTCGCGTCGTAAGAAAAGGCGCTATTAGCTGACCTTGTGTCCGAGTGAGTATTTTGGTACCTACCTTGTTACTTTGTATGATGCCTGAGATGGTATGTGCCTAGCATAAGCTCATTGTAACGCCGCCAGGACGCCCTCTTGCAGTGCAACACTGGACTTAGGGGTCGTTGCAAGATGCATAAAAATTATAATAAATAATTGAGTGAACAAGAGACAACAACTGGTATTGAATATAGATTGCCAGAGCAGATGTTTTCTCCTACAAACCCTTTTAGTCTAACCCTGTCTTCCTTCACAAACTCTTTTATTATATATGTATACATATACAATACAACACTAATGATACATCTCCCGAATAAAATAAAAATAATAGCTCTACCTATAATGTAAAATTATAAGATATTTTTTTTATCATCTGTGTGACTTTGGGCAAGCTTTCTTTTCTAGTGCCACTTCTGTCCAGGAGAGTTTTGATTAAAGTGGTACAATTTAGTTGCCTATAATTATTTCAGATTCAAATCCATAAAACAGGAGGAGGCTCCTACCAGCTACAAACAACAGATGATGATGCCAAAATTTTGAGCATTTTATAGGAGCAGACTGAACCATTGCCCAAACAACCAATAGCATTGCGTTTTGATTGATCATGATTGTTGTGATTGTTTTGATTGATATTGATTGAATTTTAATATTATAACGCTTTAAATTAGAAAAATAAAGATATAGGTGTAATTCTATAGTAATAAAGATTACAAATAAAAATACTTGATGTATATTTGAATCACATGAATGTACCCATGTATGTATTATAATATAATATTTAATAAGTAATAATAAGTCAATTCACACATTCTGCTGTTTTATTTATTTTATTATTAACTGCAATTATTAATGCAGTATTATTTTAGAAGCAACTAAGAAAATACTGCATTAACAATTGCAGTTCTTACGAAAGAATCATGTTGTGATCCATCATGCAGAAGTGGAAGAACTTCCTCATCTTCCAAGTCGATATCATTCGTAGGTTCTACCTCATCCAGTTCAATGCACATATTGTGTAGTACAGCAGTGACCACAATCACTTTTAGAATGGTTAATCAACCATTCTAAAAGTGATTGTGGTCACTGCTGTACGTATGGTTTTTGTCAATGTCATCCCCTTCTCTAAAGCAAGGGCTTCACTTTTTCCACACCCCGAAACATCTTTTCACTGTATTTCGAGTTAAAATGTGGCTTCTATTGTATGCGTCTTCAGCAGGTGTTCGAGGTTGTAGAAGAGGCGTAAGTAAATATTTCTTGCAGTAATACCCACTATCGCCTAATAAATGATAATTATTATATCGACCCATCTCAAAATTTGCACAAGTGTGAATTGTTGAAAATCGTGCAATCATGTACTGACCCTGGCCAACGAGCAATAATATCCCTTATTTTAAGTTGAGCATCACACACCACCTGTACATTTTTTGACAAGTGCCCCTTTCTACATCTATTTAAGTATAGCTCTGAGAGCATACCTCCTCTTGATATAATTTTAACATGTGTGCAATCCAAGGCACCGGCTACACATGGAAAACCAGCAATTTCATAAAAATCTTGTGCTACTGTTCTTAATTCACCCCTGTCTGGCATATTTATATATCTAGGCGCTTTGACTCCTCTTTCATTGTGAAAACCGCCAAACAGTGGAATGCGCTGCCCGAGTGGGTGTTCCTCGACAGTTACAATCTGGGTGTGTTCAAGTCGCGAGTGAATCGGTTTCTTCTAGGCAAGCGTGCTCCATCATAGACCGCATCATCGCTTAATATCAGGCGAGATAGCCGTCAAACTCAAGCCTATTTTCAAATAAAATATAAATAAAAAAGTTTCATCCATGTCCGTTCAGCCGTTTCAGCGTGAAGAAGTAACAAACCTAACACACAAACTTTCGCATTTATAATAATTATAAGAATAATAGCACAATTTATTGCAAAAACAAAGATAACTGTATGTTTAATAGATGCTTGGTGACCTATTAAATTTTGACATTCGTTAAGTTATATTTAAATTCTGTTTAGCCTTAACTACGTTTTGGGCAACCTAAATTGTGTCTAATGTAACTTTTTGACGTTTGAATAGTTAAATATTAATAACCAGTTAAAGAGGTAGCTAACTTTCTTTTCTGAAACAACTTAACAGAAATGTTAAGGTTAAAGACTCCTTTAAAATTTAATGACCTTTTCTGCAACTGACTGCCAGCTAGCGAACCACTCGCTCGCGAGCTGGGCGAGACATTGTTTTACCTCTTTTCATACTTCGGTTCACACCGCGAACTAGTGTCTTAAAATAAAATAACATGGTGAAATTTTACATTTAAGTTTCTCAAAAGAATTAATTTTAAAAATAAAGGAATGTTTTCTTTGAGTAAAATGTTCTATCTACAGTATTAAGAGTACTTTCCCAAGGTGGCATTACAAAATTCCACCCTGTATATCAAATGTCGGATATTTTGATACTTACCTATAATGATTAAATTATTTGTAGGTAGGTACCTACAAATAATTTAATCATTATAGGTAAGTAGGTACCTACTTATGTCTTTTTCTTCCATTCATCTTTCTCAGACGTCATTTACGGATTCATTTTCTTCACATTCAAGTCATGTTTCACACAGACCATCCATCTTTTATTTCGTTTACCTCTTCTCTTAAAGCCATCAACATATCAATATGTTGATGGCTTTAAGAGTGATCATGATAATATATCAATTAATTTTTATAGTGATACCTAATATAGTGATAAATAATATATCAATTGATTTTTATAGTGATACCTATAATAATAGGTCGGGGAAAAAGTTTCTTCGCATTTTTTAAGAAAATTCAAAACATTTTTTAATAAAGTTTATTTACATTTAACTAAAGTATGTAGGTACCATTTTGTTCGATAACTTTTTGCCATCTTGTAGGTAGGGACATGATCCCATTGCTATAGAAATTTTGGGACTTCTGGTCAAAATACCGCGACAAGTGGTTTTGGCAGTCCTCTCGTGATGTTAACCTGACACTGCCTAAAGAATTCTGAAGAGACCGAAACAGGTGGAAATCTGAAGGTGCAAGGTCAGGACTATACGGCGGATGCATTAACACCTCCCAGCCAAACTCTCTTAACTTTTGTTGGGTGGCTAAAGATGTGTGAGGTCTAGCGTTATCATGATGAAAAACCACACCCCTTCTGTTGATTAATTCCGGCCGCTTTCTCTCAACTTCTTGCTTTAATCTCATCAGTTGTTCGCAGTAGAGTTCAGAATCGATGGTCCTGCCTGGTGGTAACAGCTCGTAATGAATAATGCCCTTCCAATCCCACCACACACACAGCATCACCTTGTTGCGAGTTAACCCGGGTTTCGCCACAGTCTGTGAAGCCTGACCGGCCTTTGACCACGACCTTTTTCGCACGTTCTTGTCATACGTGATCCACTTTTCATCACCAGTTATCAGCTTCTTCAAAAATGGTTCGGTTTCATTACGTCGTAATAAAGAATCACAAATGAGTACACGGTTCATTAGGTTTCTTTCAGTGAGCTCGTGAGGTACCCAAATGTCGAGCTTTTTTGTGTACCCAGTTTTTTTCAAATGCGGCCAAACTGTTTTGGTTGTTGTTGTGGTCAATTTCCAGTTCTTCAGCTACGTCGTAACTACTGGTATGCCGATCTTGCTCCACTTTTTCAAAAATGGCATCCATTTTATCCGTAATAGGGCGACCAGAGCGAAGTGCATCTTTGACATCAAAATTTCCGGATTCAAAACGCTTAAACCAAATTTGTGCTACTCTCACAGACACTACACTAGGTCCATAAACATCGCAAATTTTTTTCGCGGCTTGCGTTGCATTTTTACCTTTTTTGTAGTAAAATTTTAAAATGTATCGAATGTCTTCATTAGATTCACTCATCTTGACGGTACGAAAAACAAATGAAAATCACACATTTTCCTAATTTGAATTTGAAATTATGTTCTTTAAAATTTAAACTTTCAATGATACCAAAACCAGCCAGATACAAATAGTATAGCCAAAGAGATTTTATTACAAGTTCATACATACTATAATGCGAAAAGACTTTTTCCCCAACCTAATATATCAATTGATATTGATCATATTGATATGATAAATATCAATTGATATATAGGTATCACTATAAAAATCAATTGATATATTATTTATCACTATATTAGGTATCACTATAAAAATTAATTGATATGATAAAAAAAAAATCATATCAATATGATAAATATCAATTGATATATAGGTATCACTATAAAAATCAATTGATATATTATCATGATATACAGGGTGGCAGGTTAAACAGTGGAAATATTTTAAGGGGTCCACCCTGTATGTCAAGATATATATCTACTGATATATACTCATACAGAAGTACCTACTTTCCAACTGAACATGCTCAGACAGTTTGAATACAATAATATTATTTTGTGGAACGGACTTTGATCCGATTATTTTTGTTTGAAAGCTGACGTGATCAAGATGGTTTTTAGCTACAATTTATGAAGATCCGTACCCCGATCACGAGTTTTATTGACGTATAGTTTCGTGAATGTAAGCATAATTTGAATCTAAAATACCTAGAACATTTTGATAGCATTTTATATGCAATTTTTGTAAATTCTCTGTATTTTTTTAAATATGTATTTAAAAAAATACAGAGAAATTAATTAAGTATATAAATATTGTGTAGCAAACGTATATTTTCAATTCAAAATATGCTTACATTAACGATACTATACCTCAAAAAAATTCGTGATCGGGCCTCTGTTCAGGCTTTTGATGATCATCAGCTTATTTCCTACTTGGCAGAAGGATCCTGATAACTTTCACAGATCCGATTGATTTGAAATTTGGTGTAGGTAAGTACCTACTGTTACTTTAGTTATATTTCCAAAAAATGCTAACCTCGAGCTGATGCTGCAGCATCAAATAGTCTTTTTAGATGCTCAATTCCTCAGAAACTTGTAGGAGATATAGCGTGTTTGAGCTTATAAGAATAGAAAGTGTGTGATGATGATCGAGGCCACATCATAAAATTAATTCAGATTGTAACTCAAAACGCGTGTTGTTGCACTACCAAAATATTGAATACTTAATAGGTATTTAATGAAATAAATTTATGAAAATAAGTAGTTATTTATTGGATTTAATACTAGAGTCCGCGAGTAAATGAAATAATTTTAAAATTGATAAGTAACCCCGACACAAACAAAATCTCATAAAATTAATAAGCATCGCCGTCGGGGGACCGCTAAGTAGATAGGTATCTATGCAACCAATCATTATTATAGGTACTTTTTCACATAGCGGTATTTTTTCTTATGCATGCGGACAATATTGGTTAGTATGTCACTAATTTAATATTAATTAAATATGACCTTAATATATTTATTATTTTTAGTGACATTTATTTGCTATAATATTACCTCCTACTTAACTAGACATGATAACAAAGTATTTAGAAGCTATAAGAATAAAATAATAAATATAAGTAAATTATCATTATTATTTAACTTATTGTAAATTGTATACGTACATCGGTGGTTCACTGCACATAATACATAAATATGACGAAGTTTTTCAAACACCCACAATTATCACACATGGTACATTAAAACTAAGTATATAAAAATCTTCAATGCTACAAGAAAGGCACGCCACAGTCACTGTAACAAAATTAAAATAATCATTTATTTGACTACGCTTTGTTTTTGGGTAAATGTCATGAGATTGACCACTCTAGCTATACTAAAATGGTTCTAAGATTCATTCGTTAAACAAGTCTTTTTTTGACGTATTTTATGTACCATACAAGGTTATTGGAAAAACACTAACAACCTCTTAGGACTATATTGCTGACATTATAAACAACAACTTTTTTTATGACTTTTAATAATTCATCATACTTTCATACAAAATTAAAAATATTATCTGGCTAATGCGCGGGAACTCATAGTGTACCTAGGTACTTCGAATTATTATTATGAATGACAGCGCACGGGACAAGATACAAATCTAAAACGCGCCCGATAGGCAAGTATGTACAACAAAACCTTTAAAGTTTGTTTGTGGTAAATGTACCTACCTACCTACTAGGTACCTACTATATTTTGAAAAATGTCATAGAACAGTTGTCATAGAAGAGTTGTCGGTAATGTTAGTAAAACAGTTCTGCAAGGTTGTTAAAGTTTTACCAATGACCCTGTATACAAGGTGACTTTTTAATCTGTATTTTTTTAAGCATTAGCTGTATAAATCAAAAACACAATTTTTTGCAAAAAAAATAGGTAGGTAATATTTTCATTGTAAGGTATAATAAGGTACAAAAAGTGCAGTGATAGCCTAGTGGATTAACCATGTGCCTCCCACGGCGAATGGTTCGAGTTCGATCCCGAGGCACGCACCGCTGACTTTTCGAAGTCATGTGCGTATTAGAAATTAATTATCACTTGCTTTAACGGTGAAGGAAAACATCGTGAGGAAACCGGCATGTCCTAGTACCAAAAATTCGAAGACATGTGACGTCCACTAATCCGCACTGGGCCCGCGTGGTGGACTACGGCCCACTCCCTCTCACAGAGGAGGCCTGTGTCCCAGCAGTGGGAACATTATAGGCCGATTATGCTTATGCTAAGGTATAATATGGAAAACATAAAATACTACGCTAATCGCGCAAATACTGAATGAGAGGAAGGGGTGACGCACCAGCTTGTCTATTCTGTACCGACTCGCCGCGTGATATCACCGCGAGAACTGTCAATTTGTTTGCGAACGTTCGAGGGAGAATGTCACGGCGAGATCGCGGTACCGCGGTGTAGCGAGAAAAGTGGGTACCATACCGGCGTACTTTTTAGACAAGTTTGCGATGCCAAAGCTCAATATTTTAGTACTAAGTGATACTTACTAAAACAAAAAACGCGTAGGTAAGTATTTTATTATATTCACCAAAGATCATAATATTTTCGGATGGTGATTAAAAATCACGCTGTATTATGTATTTGCGAAAATACCTGTATCGTAACGGTTTGTACCGGTATATTATTTCGTTTGTTCATCTGGCACGGCAGTGCCCCCGCCAAGTCGAGCAAAAACAAACGTACAGCCGTACTATCCTTTTCTCGAAGCCATTCAGAGCATTTTCAACCCCCCTGTTACCCTATTTATGGATAAAGCTAGTAGCCTGAATTTTCAGTGACCAAGAGGGCTTAATTTAACTGGTTATAATCTCAAATTATTAGATACTAGCTTCCACCCGCGGCTTCGCCCGCGTTTTTGGGATAAAAAGTAGCCTATATATTATTCTGATGTCTAAGCTGAAAATCCGTTCAGTAGTTTTTGCGTGAAAGAGTAACACACATCCATACATACATACATCCATCCTCACAAACTTTCACATTTATAATATTAGTAGGATAGCATAGGATAGTAGGAAGTATAGGTAAGTACTTATGATTAAATATTTCATTATAAAATTATTATTACTCGAGCACTGGTATTGCACAATTAATTTATAGTGACTTAGGTATGAGTATATATTCATAATCTCACTGATTCAACAGATCACTTATTGCACCAATAACGACGTGACGAATGCGTTGAACTGGCTTTTCACACTTAAAATTAGGTTACGTTTTACCGGATAATATCGGTGCGCATGCCTCACAATGTTTGGATTCCACCTTCAAATAAAAGGTACAGTCGCGAGTGCGCTTGCACTCGCTGTACGTATACGCGTGTCTATGTGTGCGTGCCCAAAAAAAGGGAAAGACATAATTAAAAATCTTGAAAAAACCCACGGGGTATGTAAACATTGTAATCGAAAAAGGATTAAATAACATTTTTTCATAACAAAAGATAAAAATCTTTTTAAAAAGGGTTCATTATCGTCTGTCGCACAGTCTCACTTGACAGACACAATTGATTTCGACCTGAATGATGCGGATTTTTTAAATGCAACAGATGGAGGGTTATATGACAGAAAATCCGTCCCTCCCGAAAAACCGTTTTAGGGCCTGGTAGTTTATCGCATCAAACCTATCTCAGAATCATTGCAAATAAATCTCAAGCCCTTCACAAAAAACCGCATTTGAATCGGTCAAACTGTCTCGGAGAAAATGCGCTAAAACTCATTTTAACGAGTAAACAATTTTGATGCAGCGCCCTCTGGTGACTTAACACCACAACTGCTATCTAAGAATCATCACTGATCAATCACAAACCCTTTATAGAGTTTATAGGAAACCGTATCTAAATTGGCCCAACCGTTTTGGAGATAAATGGAAACATTCGTTTGTACACACAAACAAACAAACAACCTCTCACCCTAAACGCATACACCTTCTCCGTTCCGTCGTGGGTGAAAATAGATTAAAATAAAAAAACTGTACGAATATTAATTTAATATTTACAATAAAATTATCCTAATTTAATTACAAACGATACGTACTTACCCACCTATATTTGCATTTTTTAGCTATGACTCGTTATAAACTCACAACCTATCACCGATTCTTTTTAATGAACACAATTGTATTATTATATTTTAAGTAGTTAAAAATATTGGTATACATTATTAAAATACACGTGTATTTTCTTTGGTTTTGGTGCCGAAATAGGGCCATTATCATTATGAACCATTTTTACTATAGGACCAACCCTGAAATTGTAAAAAAAGTCAAGGTCACTCAACAAAATGTAGGGAATAGTAGAAAATGTTCATAATGTTGACTGTAATGTTCTAAACCCAATCAATTTTCACCATGTATTTACAGTCTCGGGTCTATTATGATTTAAGTAACCAGTCGCAGTACAATTTCATTGCACTGCACTATTGAAAAAAAAACACCAAGTCTTAATTATTTAGTTACAGTGTCACTTTGATGACAATGTGCTATTTGTCTGTGTCGTAGTCCGATCGTATAATTCGCCAGATCGTGAAATTCATGAAACGCCGCCATTTCATGATTTGGCCAGATAACACCCGCCATAATATCGTTCAAAACTCATCTTTGACGATTTGCCTAGCGAATAGCGCGATGTTTGGGCATATCGAATTACGTAACTCAATTGCCATCACCATGGTATTGAAAATGAAAGCCATGGCGATAGAAATGAAGTTACGCAATTAGGCTGCTGTCATTCTACAGAAAACGAACACAATATTATGTTTGGACATTAGTGACAGAACCGAATTGGCCAACCCCGACTCCACGTGGTTTTATCTGCCCTACCCCTAGTGTTTTTGTAAACCCGGAGGCGCGGAGGGAGAGCAGCCCCCGCCCGCTGTAATAAAGCGTAGGCACCCGTGCGAGCCGGAGCGGCCGAAGCTGCGAAGGCGAGCCTGGCTGCCTGCGATTTGTTACGCAAGGGTGGAGGGGCTGCCCTTCCCCCAGCGCCGGAGACGTGTAAAATGCCGTGGTCCAATCGTACTGGGCAGATCATGAAACTCCTCGGCATTTCATGAAATGCCTACATTTCATGAAATGCCGACATTTCATGATTTGACAGCTAACTTGCCAGCCAAATCGACAAACGTAAGTTTTGATCGATCTGTCGAAATGTTACTTAGCCAGATCATGAAATTCCTGGGCATTTCATGAAATGCCGGCGTTTCGTCAAATGCTCAGGAATTTCATGATCTGCCCAATTATACGGTCGGACTACGACATCTGCACCACACTTGACAAAAATGTAATCCACAAAAGACAGTGGCGATGATTTTAAGGATCAACTAATAGAGTAGGTATTGCTATCTTTTTAGGGTTCCGTACCAAAATAGTAAAAAAGGAACCCTTATGGTGCGACTTCGTCTGTCTGTCTGTCTGTCTGTCTGTCTGTCACACCTGCTTATTTCAGCAACTACTAATGCTATCGACTTGAAATTTGGAACAGTTATAAAGAATGCTTGTCCAACTTTATTGCAAATGAAAAACGTCAAAACATATTTATATTTTCCTTGCAAAAGGGGCCGGAGTGGGGGTCCGAAATTTCAAAGTAGGGTTACTAGGTCAAGTGACATATCATATGAAAGGGCTTGATCTGCACATTTCAAAATATATTTTTATTTCATTTTATGTTTCACAGTTTTCGACATATGATGAAAAATGTCCAAAAAAATACCATTCCCCCCCCTTATCTCCGAAGTTTGCGGGGCGAAAAATCTGAAATAATTAGAGTTGATAGGATTCGACCTAAATATGGCACCAAAAATAAAACGATGTTCCTAACTAGTACAGTTTTTTCAAAATCATCAAAATTCCTTCACAAACAAACTTAGTTATGCGGTCAAGATTTTTTCACTTTATACGTCCAAAAATGATACGGAACCCTCGGTGCGCGAGTACGACTCGCACTTGGCCGGTTTTTTTTAACAGATAGCACAAGAAAAAGACAAGTGACGCTTTAGTACTGTCAAACTAAATTACGTATTGATTTGTATGAACTTCAGTGCTGTCGTTTAAAATTGTATGTTTTTAGTCTCAATTTATAGAAACAAGGGAGATGTGCCATGGCGCTATTGAAGTTGACGCGTTTGGTCACATTTACCATAATATATTTAAAACGTACACACTGGCGAAGTGGCGACGGACCGAACGCGATCGATGATATGAATACAGTGTTTTAGTTTAATGCTAGTGATGAGTGACGAATAACAGTGTTAGATTGAGATTGTGCCGAATTTTTATTGTGTGGGAGATCTTTAATTCACAAGGAGCGCTTGTAATTGAGTCGCAAACTGTTCTAAAAGTGGTGACAGTGGTTCCCGTACTAATTTTCTATGATGGCATATCTCCTTTTTTCTATGATCTGAGGTTTTTAGTGCAACTAAATTTGACAGTTTTTATATTTTATTTCCGTCTCTTTCTTGCTCTATCAGAGAAAAAAAGATAGCAATAGCCTAAATTATGTTTAGTTGGTGCCCAACAGAATCGGCACCAGTATTTTTCCCATAGTTTTCAATAACATCAACAGATGGCGTTAATATAAGACCTAATTAACCATACATTAGCGGTACATTGCTCAACACTTCTTTCACATCTATCTTTTCACTTTCAACACCAATGTCTTTTCTTCTTGAAGATATCCAGTTCCAGTACAGAAGTCTTGCTGAATATGACAGAAGGAGAAGACCAGTTAGTACTAAAAGTAGTTGGAGACTCAGAAGGATGTAAGGAGCGTAGATGTGGAACATTCTGAGTACAGCGATCTGTTCGTCTTGTATTTTTGGTTGTACCTGTGAGAAAATAAGAAGATTTTATTGGTGTCTCCACTTAAGCTTGAGAGATGAGAAATTCAAGCCCAATCCAGTCCAATTTTGCGCAGGTCTGGAGGTCTCTTAGAACGACATGCGCAAGAGTATTTAATGAGTAACTAGAGGTTAATACATACGTTTGTAAGAGATTTAAAAATAAGCTTAACCTGATTAATATTTTACAACATCACATCTTGGGGTAGCGTATAGGGAATCAGCATAAACAAACACAGATACTCACAATTTTGACGTACGCAACCGGTACGAACATGTCAGAGAACCTGCTGACCTTGGAGTTGAAATCGACGTCCTCCATCCTCAAGTTCACTTGCACAGAGAACTTGGTCGTCATTACCATTCCCAATAACTGAAGGAAGAAAATAATAGCACATTATGTTCGGGAATGATAGATGTGTCTTGGGACCCACGTTAACGTTTCCCATTGTCATACGAATCTATGACTGGTTTCGGGGTGTTAACGTGTTTAAGGAAAGTTATAGGTCGTAGGTGGAAGTCTATGGCGGTTGCTCCATCCAGCCGCATCTAATAACTGAATGTCGGTCTGCAGCAATGATTAGGTTCAAAACCAAAAAAAAAAATATTTATGGGCAACAAACATTCAAACTTCAAACACTCATATTCCCAAAGTATACAATGTAGAATTATCAAAAATTTTATCCTCAATGTAATCAGTATAATTATTAATTTTTAGTTTGTGACATTATGAAAGCGGACACCTATCTACCTACAGTAGTTAATTAAAAGATTTTAACTTTTAGACATTGCTGCTAAGCTGCTCACACCTGTGATTTGGTTCCATTGGGCCAGCCTACTCAGCCTATCGTAGGGATATACGCTATCTTCTATAGACTTTGACTACTTACGGGTTCCATGATAAACCTGCTGCCATGCTGCTCCTCGTCAGGAGTCATACCCTCGATGCGGTCGTATAACAATGGGTTCGCGTTCAGGAAGTGGGCGTTTGATAGGACCACTGGCAGACCTGGAACAGTGTCATGATGATTATTAAAATAATAAGGAAAAAAAACTGCCATACGTATACAACGTGTCTACTACTATGCGACATTCCTCAAAGGGGGCATTGTACTCATCATTATGAACAACTTTTACTATGGGACCAAGCCTGAAATCTCGAAAAAAGAATCAGCTTTTCCATATATTTTGTCAATTTATGTGAACACAAATGTATAGAACAACAGATTTTTTTTTCGTTGTATTCATTCAGTAAATATATGGTACATATTTACAGCTCAAACTCACCATAAAAACATGGCGACATATCCGAAACCCCATCATAGCATACCCCCTTGCTACAAAGACACTCATTCTCAGGTATCTTGCTGAAGCTTCTGTTGGTAATCTTATAAGCCATGCCCTCAACTCCAAAGTCCATGGTCTTCTGCCCAATGTACTCCAGCTCCATGAACCGGCAGAGGATGTTCCGGTAGACTTTGATGGGTTGGTCAGGAGACATTATGGTATCTGGTGGGTAGCCGATACCTTCGAAGGAGCCGTTAAAGCTGTTGCATCGTGAGCTGGAAGGCAGAAGGTTAGCATAAGAATTTGCATTTAATCACCATCCAATTTTTTTCTTTAATCAAAGACACCATTTGGGCAAAAAAAATATGTAGGTAGGTAACATTTTCATAAACGGGCAAAAGTCTAGTACTCGTATATTAGGTTAATATTATACATGTATCATGATTAATATAATTGGATTGATCAAATAAACTTTATATTTAAGAAGAAGTGTGTCTACCTTGTCTCTGGATACCCCCACGGTTGAAGACCACCGATCCCATTGACGGTCTTGATCATGAACTTATCATCATTATTAGCGCTGACTTCGATCCTGAACGGTGCGTTTTCATCGTAGAGCTATATTATTAAACAATAAATTATTTAAACTTACTTAACTTACTTACTTAACTTAAAATTTAGCATTGCACGTTTTGAAGTCATCACTTGCATCTTTTTTAACCGACTTCAAAAAATAATGTTCTCAATTCGTCTTTTAGGGTTCCGAACCTCATAAGGAAAAACGGAACCCTTATAGGATCACTTTATATTCCGTCTGTCACCGGAGCATAAGTGGAACCATCTGCTCATAGATGGCACCACTAGGAGTATGCCGTAGCGCCATCTATGATCAAGATATGTTATATCTACTATGATGTAATAGCGGCATAGTTGGCGCTATTGCATATTTCGGACCCTTAGGGCGCGAGTCATACTCGCACTTGTCCGGTTTTCTTATAAAAAGTAATCTTACTCTATCCAGTAGCCCCAATGTGTCGAAGTTGATCCATCCTGGCAGGACGGTATTGCCCAGACGTATGAGGGGTTCGTCGTACCCCCACAGATAGTCCTGTACAGACATCTGTACCGTGGCGTTACTTCGGAGCTGAGTAGTCAGCATGTTGAAGCCAAGTTTAGCCAGATAGCCATAGCTGGACAGTGCTGAGGCCATGCTCTGAAAATAGATATTAGATTTTTATAGTGCGTGCAACTTTAACCAGTGCCGTAACTTTAACTAGTAGTGTTGCCGCTCGATAGCGACAGTCTATCGATTACTGACCGATAGCAAGAATATCGATAGTACTATCGATAGCTCGGATCGTGACAATATAGGTATGATCTACTTATTGCCCTTTTTTCGATTCGCACTAACCTCTGTATGTACTACATACAGAGGTTAGTGCGAATCAAGCACAAACAATAACAGCATAATGGCTCGGGTTTTTGTTAAACAGGTTTTGGTATGACCTGTATTACAATTATGGTGTACAATAAAGCTAAGCATTGTTAATATACAGTTTATAATCAGTAAACAGATTCCTAAAGACGAATATACAGGGTTATTGGTAAATCGCTAACGACCTTGCAGGACTGTATTAGGTACTAACACCATAAAGAACAACTTTTGTTTTATGACTTTACATTTACCAAAAATAGACTTCAAGTTTTTGTTGTACTACCTATCGAACACGTTTTAGATCTGTGTTTTGTAGTAAATATAACTACGTAACGGCTTCCGTGCGCTGTCATTCATAATAATATAATAATAATTCGAATTAGGTACACTACAAGTAGCCGCCGCGTGCTTTCTACGCAAAAGCCAGATATTATTTTTAATTTTGTATAAAAGTAAAATCTAATGAATTCATAAAAGTTGTTGTTTAAGATATTAGATATAGTTGTGAGAGGTTGTTAGTGTTTTACACAATAACCCTGTATAAACATAATAAATTATATTCAGTTTGTTAGTTCCCACGGCTGTGACTCAGGCTTCCTGTCTGTGTATGGTATTCTAATTTTATATCCTGACATAAAACTGCTTCGTTGCCAGCGTGAGTGCTGAGCTTAGAGTCCTGGGTTCAGTATAATAAATCAAGTTTAAATGGATTGCATGTATTATTGATTTTTCCTGACGTTTCGAACACTTTTCAGCGTTCGTAGTACCTAGTCGCGTGTATGTGCGTAATCGCGAAAGCCTAAGACATAATTATGGCCCAGGTTCAATTCCCGGGTCGGGCAAAGTGTTATAGTGTTTTTCCATTAAGAAATTCTTAGTAGCAGCCCGGAGTCTGGATTTGTGTCTAGTTGATGGCAATAGGCTCGCCCCTTATTATACTTGACTTACACATAACTGGTGATAATGTTATAATGATGTATGATGGTTATTATGTACTATGAGATCGCGATAAGTATAGGAACGTCAATGACCTCGAACTGTCAACTATCACTTGAAAAGTAAGTCTTACAAAGAAAAATAATTTGTGAATCAATAAAGTTATTTTTATTTTACTTTATTTAACGGAGTCTTTCATTTACCAAATCTATTATAAATATTGTAACAGATTTTTTAACACAAAAAACAGCTCAATTTTCAATACAAAACGTCACAATATGGCGCAAGGTCAGTCTTATTTTTATTTTGATCGCATTGTAGGCATGTATATGAAATTTTATTTGTATGTAGACTAAATTCGCACCCAATGCGCTTGGACAGAATTGACGTAGCAGATCATAAAATATTTGCTACGGCGTAGCTGGCGTAGCAGTGACATCATAATGTAGGTTACATTGCATTGTAGCAGTAGCAACCATGTATAAATTAATTACGACTTGTGCACCAAAGTCACATTGCAGTTGGGACATACTGTTTCCGGGTCATAATAATAGGTCCTGGCCGCAATGTCTTGTTTGTTTTTTTTTTAGTGTGTTTATTAACAACAGATAAGACGCAGGGCAAACCGCGGTCAGTGTTTTTTTTTTTATTTAAGCACAATTTTTTAATACCTCTAGTAAAAATCTAGTAATTACTACATAATAATATTATGTTCAGTTATAAACCATAATATATTTTGTAAAAAAAAATATTTAAATATTTACGAAGATGGAACTGGCTTTTATTTAAATAACAACCGCCAGTCTTCATTTTTTTTTTGCAGAGAATTTCATAAAAATTCTGTTTCAATTTTGATTTATCTGATGAATAGTGTCTAGCCGAACATTGTGAAATAGACCCACACTCTTTTAATACCCTTTTTTTTTCGAGTTATATCTACTAGAAACCTGCCGGTTTGGTCAGAGATCGCGGGTTCGAACCCTGCCTGTGTCAGTTGTTTTTGAAAATCTCTCGTGTCTCTTATACAGGGTGGCAGATTAAATAAACAATGGAAATATTTAAAGGGGTCATTGTACTCATCATTATGAACAACGAGGGACCAACCCTGAAATCGTAAAAAAAATCAGCTGTTCCATACATTTTGCTGAGTTATGTGAACATAAATGTATGGTACAGCTGATTTTTTTTCGCGGTTTCAGGGTTGGCCATAGTAAAAGTTGTTCATAATGATGAGTATAATGACCCCTTTTAATATTTCCACTGTCTAACCTGCCACCCTGTATATTTAATAATACTACTAGAAAAAGTTGTATTTTTAAAAGTAAGAAATATGGATCATGCCAAGGGTATGATCAGCTCACCAGCATCGCGACATTAGGCATGGTAACTATCACGTCTTCAGGCCGGCCGACTGACTCCTCAGGCAGGAAGGTGACCCTGTGCCGCACACTGTACCTCATCACGCCAGCCTCCTTGTCTATCTCCAGGTCTTCATGAGTCCGGTTCTCTCTGGAAACAATTAAAATGTTTCTTGAAAAATAAAAGGTACAACGCCAGTTTTGTAAATGCGAAAGTAAGGGCTCTTTCAATTTAGACGATTGGTGTCGGACAGTCGGACTGCTGTCGTGTGGTGGTCGTACGGCAGCCGTGCGGGCGTCGTTCGACAACCGGACGGCTCTCTCGACGTGTCAGCTGTATGGTAAATAAAAAACTTTTTAACAAAAAATAACCGACTTCAAAAATCCACTACAAAGAAAATAATAATTTTGGTTTCGGAAGTCGGTGGCTTTGGCTTTTGTTTGCTTTTTTTGCCACCGACTTCCGAAACCAAAATTATTATTTTTTTTGTAGTGGATTTTTGAAGTCAGTTATTTTTTGTTAAAAAGTTTTTTATTTTTCTTTTTTTAGTTCTTTATCCCGTGTTAGATTACTTTCACGAATTCGTTCAACAGTAAATCTTCTACGGAGTGTGTACATTTATGCATATAACTTTGTACATAGGAATGATTACATAATGTATTATATACTAAAACCTTCCTGAAAGTATGTAGATTACGTTAGTGAAAACCCCATCCAAATCGAATCAGTAGTTTTTGAGAAAATCGCGCACATACAAACATACATACATACATACATACATACATACATACGGGACGAATACAGAACCTCCTTTTTTGAAGTCGGTTAAAAACAATCGGCATCCGCACGGCTGCCGCACGACTACCGTTTACAATATTGTACATGTACAAACTCTCTGCTTGCAAGTGGTTACCACTCTTGTCTATATTGCACCTTTGGCCTTTAGAAAACTAAGAGACCATTCAAAAATAATATAACTTTGTCTATACTCGAATCTCTTCACACTAGAGCCGGGGACATAGCATATCTTTCATCCAGATAAAAAGTACGGTTCCCGAAGGAAAGGCGGACGAAGCCGCGGGCAAAGTACTAGTAAAAAAAGATTGTTTGTTTGTTTGTTCGTTACACTTGTCGTTGGTAAACCCGAGGTTTATTAGAAGAAATAAAATTTAAAAAAGCCATTGCAAGCTCGATCCGCGCGAATAAGTACATGAACGGCTTAAGGCGCTACTAAGTGCGAGCGGTCTTGAGTGATTTGGGCGGTATGTATAGCTTGAGTGTTCTGCGCTGAGCTCACGCAACGCGACATACGTCCACCAAGCAATACGACTCACCTATCAAGGAGCGCGCTGTGCCGAATTAGACGTATTATTACTTTTTAGTAACGAATATTTGATTTAAAATAAAAACTTTCATATTAAAAGTTAGATAGTTGAATTATCTTTAAAATGGAAAGGTTTCGTAAAAATATGCTCAATAGTTTTTGCGCGATCTTCACTTTTTTGAACGCGGTAGACCTAACTTTACAAATTAATTACACTACATAAATAAACGTAATCTAAAATATACTCATATTAAATTATTAAAAAAATTAACTAGTTTAGCATATATTTTTTACAAATCATCGACATTACTTGTTTAGACGTGATCCTCAGTTTAAAATCTTGAAAAGTCCTATATCTGCACCTTAACTAAACTGCACGGCTGTCAATTCAAGTAAGGGTCCTGACCTCAGATCATAGAAACAAGGAGATGTGCCAAGGCGCTATCGAGCTTGATGCCTGATCTTGAGCAAATTGCTCATATTAAAAACGTACGCGCTGGCGACGAACCGAACACGATCGATGGTATAAATGCAGTGTTTTAGTTTAGTGCTAGTGTTGAGTGACGATTATCAGTGTTAGTTTGAGGGTGTGCGGAATGTTTAATGCGTGGGAGATCTTTTTATTCACAAGGAGCGCTTAATTATGCGCGTAATTGTGTCGAAAAATGTACTAAAAGTGGCATCAGTTGTTCCGGTACTAATTTGCTATGATGGCATATCTCCTTGTTTCTATGATTTGAGGTCCTGACCTTGCGCGGACTTGTACCTTATATACCTACTTAATTATGTCGTTATTCAAGTTCACAGTCGGCTATTTTATCACGTTTTTTGAGTTTAATTTGTTCCCTTTTTAAGTTTTTTACTTAACATTGTTCAAAGTTTAATTTGTTCAGTTTATTATTTATGACTCTACACGTACCGTAGGTACATTATTTTTATTTTAAAAGGAGATTAATGTTATCAAAGATTAACATGTCTATTGGGAGTTGATTGATATTTGCGACACAACTACAAGCGCTTGTAATTGTGTCGCAAACTGTTCTGAAAATGGCGACAGCGGTTTAAAAAAAAATTATTAAATAATAGGCTTGCGTTTGACCGCCATCTCGCCTGATGTTAAGTGATGATGCGGTCTACGATGGAGCACGTTTGCCTAGAAGAAACCTATTCACTCTCGACTTGAAGATACCCAGATTGTAAATGTCGGGGAAAACCCATTCCGGCAGTGAATTCCATTGTTTTGCGGTTTTCACAATGAAAGTGGAATCAAAACGCTTCGTTCGGGTTTTTGGTACCTACATTAACCATGAACCGATGGCGCTTTTTGGTTTCCGTACTAATTTGCTATGATGGCATATCTCCTTTTTTCTATGATCTGAGGAATAAAACAGCAGCATCATTATTCCAATACTTACTGGTAAGTGAACGGCCCGACCTCTTGAACCTTCAACTTGTCATCCTCACCACTGATGAACCGCTCCGCATTGGTTATGTTAAAGAGGTAGGCAGAGATGTGAACACTGTCCACCTCCTTGGACATCGCCTCGTGGACCGCTGTGCCATAGTCTATGCGGGAACACTGGGGAAAGAAGAGACGCACTTGTCAAAACTTTAAATCATTTCAGGATTGTCAGATAGGTATACTTTATCTTTTTAGGGTTCCGTACCAAAATGGTAAAAAAGGAACCCTTATGGTGCGACTTCGTCTGTCTGTCTGTCTGTCACACCTGCTTATTTCAGCAACTACTCATGCTATCGACTTGAAATTTGGAACAGTTATAAAGAATGCTTGTTATGTGATTATGATTATAATGAAAAAAATCCAAAAATATTTTTATTTTCATTGCAAAAAGGGCCGGAGTGGGGGTCCAAAATTTTAAAGTAGGTTTACTAGGTCAAATGACATATCATATGAAAGGGCTTGATCTGCACATTTCAAAATATATTTTCATTTTATTTTATGTCTCACAGTTTTCGACATATGATGAAAAATTTCCAAAAAAATACCATTCCCCCCCCCTTATCTCCGAAGTTTGCGGGGCGAAAAATCTAAAATAATTAGGGTTGATAGGAATTGACCCAAATATGGCACCAAAAATAACACGATGTTCCTAACTAGTACAGTTTTTTCAAAATCATCAAAATTCCTTCACAAACAAACTTAGTTATGCGGTCCGGTTATTACCCGACTGCGCGACGCAAAGGAGGGTAATGTGTTTATCAGTCTATGTATGTATGTATGTATGTATGTATGTTTGTTTCTATGTGGCGTTCTAGAGACCAAATGCGTAGGCCGATTTTGATAATTCTTACGTCAATCGATTCGTCTTAACCTTGCGAGTGTCACTAAAGACAGAACAGTAATCAAAATTCACCACAGCGACAACCAGACGCCATATTGTCAAAATGAAAAAAAAAAAGTTGATGAACTATGTCAAGTGGGGTGTCGTTGAATAGGTATTTTAAAATCATCTTTAGGTTTCTTTTATCATTTTTCATTTTAAATAATAGTTTAGGATATATAACGATTTAAAGTTGTTTAACAAAACAATAATTCTCGCTAATTCTTACTTATTGACATGTAGGGTATCAAAATGAAGGGCTCGAAAAGAAGATTACGAAAACATACATTAAAAACTAAAAAATGAAAAATAAAAATAGTAAATTAAAAATTTAAAAAACCCGACTGCCAAAAAACAACTAAAAAGTTCAAAACAAGAGCACTTTTCAAGCAGTCTGATGCAGTTGGTGGCATAAAATCTAAGATTTAACACAAATAATTGCCACCAACTGCATCAGACTGCTTGAAAAGTGCTCTTGTTTTCACTTTATACGTCCAAAACTGATACGGAACCTTCGGTGCGCGAGTACGACTCGCACTGGTTTTTTTACTTTATCTAGACAAGCGTGCTCCACCGTATACCGCATCATCGCTTAACATCAGGCGAGATGGCGGTCAAACGCAATCCTATTATTTAATATAAAAAAATCTTAAAATTATTTCGTATTCCGGGTAGGTAGGGTAGGTTTTAGGGTTCCGAACCCCGAAAGGAAACGCAGTCGGGTAAAAAGGAAGGAAGAAGGGTCACTTTGTTGTCCATTTATCCGTCCGTCAAAATCCTTTTTCTCAAGAACGAGTGAAAGTGTCAAGTTGAAATTAATATCAAATACTTAGATCTACAGTCCGGCCGAAAATCTTAATTATTTAATTTTTTTTTTTTTTACAGTTACTTTAAACTTAGGTACATTTTGCACGGAAACCTCAGTGCGCGAGTCCTACTACACTTGTCTGGTTTTTTAGGGTTCCGTACCTCAAAAGGAAAAACGGAACCCTTATAGTATCACTTTGTTGTCCGCCGTCAGTCACCGGACCATAAGTGGAGCCATCTGCTCATAGATGGCGCCATTGGAAGTATGCAGTAGCGCCATCTATGATCATATGTCGAAACCCTTAGGGCGCGAGGCATACTCGCACTTGTCCGGTTTTTTTTTTATAACGGAAGAGGCAAAATACAACTATTTCATATAATACATACATATCCTACTAATATTATAAATGCGAAAGTTTGTGCGTGTGTGTGTGTGTGTGTGTATGTTTGTTACTTCTTCACGCTGAAACGGCTCGACGGATTTGGATGAAATTTGGCACACAGATAGATTACAGTCTGGAATAACACATAGGCTACCTTTTATCTCGGAAAATGCGGGCGAAGCCGCGGGCGGAAGCTAGAAATACATAATATTATAATTATTTATTACTAGCTTCCTCTCACGGCTACGCCCGCGTTTTCGGGATAAATAGTAGCCTATGTGTTATTCCAGACTATAATCTATCTGTGTGCCAAATGACATCCAAATCCGTCGCGTGAAGCGAGTCCAAGCGTGAAGAAGTAACACACACACAAACTTTCGCATTTATAATATTAGTGGGATAAACTTACATATAATTAATACACTAAATTAATACTTACATATTATTTCGAGAGCTATGTTGATGACTTTAATTATTATTATTATTGAATAACTACTATAGTATCAATCATGTGCGCCACATGATGCGATCCAAAAGGAAAAAGTGGACTAGCCAAATCACAGAGTGGTTCCCTCGAGACGGTAAACGTCGGAGAGGGGGACAGGTGAAACGATGGGAGGATGACCTTCCCAGGGGTTGGAGAAGGACGGCAAGGGATAGAGAGAAATGGAAGAGTCTGGAGGAGGCCTATGTCTCAGGACAACCTGACTGCACAGGTGCCGATGTCGGCAAACAGATTAAAATAAGTTAAGATTTAAGTTTATAAGTTTAATAAGTCAGCGAATAAAGGCTATTTTATTTATTTATAGTATCAATAATGTTATATTGAATTTTGATCAACATACAACGTAAAACAGCGCTGCAAAAACTTTAAGAAATTTGAATTTCGCGAGCACTAGGTATATAAACCGGTTTTATCGACGTACGAATAGACAAAATTACTGATTGTAATATTTCTACGAATAATTTAAGCATAGATAGCGATGTAAAAAATGAAGATAAAAAATGTTTATATTATTCAGTCGACAACTCCAAGCATGGGTCGCCGCTTGCTCGGGCAGTAGATAACGAGTTGGATAGAAAGAACTTTGTCCATTCTTGGTAGTGTTGCCCAAATGCAAGACCGAGACGAGCCTAACCCCGTCTTTGGTCTCGGTTCTGCGTCAATACCCATAGTCGTGGTCTTAGTTTTAGTATTGTACATTCATTCTTGGTCTTGGTCTTAGTTTTGCTGTAATTAGGTGGTCTTGATCTTGCGAAAATGATTGTTGCAAGACCGATTTTGGGCAACACTAATTCTTGGTAGAATAAAGATGGAATTTGTCATGCTATGCGTGCTGGTGATGGTGAGGACATAGAAGGAACTGCTGTATAATACTTACGTATCTAGTCATCATTCGTATAGGGTCTACAATCACGGTCCAAAGAGCTGCTCCCAAAGATGTCGATCCCAACACCAAGCAGATTAGAAACTTTGCTGGAAATAATACACAAAAATTTGTAGCTACTGGCAACATCGAGTACTACCTATAGAGTACTATATATTTAGGTATAGATCTCAAGTTCAGTCTGACAGTTTGAGTACTTTATGCGACCTACCCAAATGTCCTTTCTGATAGTAATGTTCGCTGGGTCGTTGAGCTCCCTAAGTCAGGGTTGAGCTACCACGATACTCAGCACATGCGTGCACAGTCAGGACAGGTCCACTCAAATCTGTATGGCTCTTTCCTTTAAAGGCCATTCCAGACTAACCTGCATGGTCCTTGCATAGTTTCATTTTAATTTGTCTGGACTTTAAAAGAGACTGACCTTTGAGTTTGTTTCGGTGTTTCTTCTCAAAGGTAGTCAGATAGGAAACACCGACCTCATCTAGCTTAATAATCAAAACAATTTTTGACGTGTAAAAGTGTTACCTGTCTTGTCTTGTCTGGAAGATATCGCTATCAGCGATACGACCGCTATTGTACCCTTACAATTAACAATACCTTTTAAAAACTGTTTTACAATTATGGTGTACAATAAAGTATATTCTATTCTATTCTACCTGTAACCTATTTACATGAATAAAATATCATTTCATTTCATTTCACCTACCTAGCAGGTGACGCCTATTTAATTGCGATGTAGGATTCTCTGACGTCAGATGTTTTGTAGTGACATCTACAACTGCTTTATTGCTGGCTGTCACAGTTAATGGAGGAACGAGGTGGGGTACCACTAGCAGTGGCGTGCCTAGAGGGCAAGCCCGACACATTTTTATGGTTTTAGAGGGTGTTTATGTTCAAATTTCGTAAATTTAAATGAGTTAATGTCGTTATTAAAGCAATACGTTCATTAAAAATCACTTACATTCATGAAAACCGGCCTAGTGCGAGTCGAACTCGCCCACCGAGGGTTCCGTATCATTTTTGGACGTATAAAGTGAAAAAAATCGGACCGCATAACTAAATTTGTTTGTGAAGGAATTTTGATGATTTTGAAAAAACTGTACTAGAACATCTATTTATTTTTGGTGCAATATTTGGGTCAATTCCTATCAACTCTAATTATTTCAGATTTTTCACCGCGCAAACTGCGGAGATAAGGGGGGGAATGGTACATTTTCAGAAAATTTTCATCATATGTCGAAAACTATGAAACATAAATTAAAAAGAAAATATGTTTTGAAATATGCAAACCAAGCCCTTTCATATGATATGGCACTTGACCTAGTGACCCCACATTAAAATTTTGGACCCCCACTCCGGCCCCTTTTGCTATGAAAATAAAAATATTTTTTGACTTTTTTCATTTGCAATAAAGTTGGGGAAGCATTCTTTATAACTGTTCCAACTTTCAAGTCGATAGCATTAGAAGGTGCTGAAATAAGCAGGTGTGACAGACAGACAGACAGACTTAGTCGCACCATAAGGGTTCCTTTTTCACCATTTTGGTACGGAACCCTAAATATGAATATAAATCCTCTGTAAAATGAAAAAAATGCGTCAGGCTTGCCCTCTAGGCGTCTCTAGTAGTACCCCGCTTCGTTCCTCCATTGACTGTGACAGCCAGCAGTGAAGTTGTAGATGTCACTACAAAACATCTGACGTCAGAGAATCCTACATCGCATTAGGCGTAGCGTTGAAAATTCCGAAAATAAACAATTTGTTTTTTTCCGTTTTTTTACCGAACAATTCACAGGGCGAATCTTTTCCGCCCCCCTCACCTCCACACCCTTCCCCCTCTTGTGTTTTTTTTCCAATTTTGTTTCATGAAGACTTCATTTATTATATTTTTAACAATAAGTAGGTAATATTGCATTCAAAGATTTTTAAAAAGTTGCTTGCCTCTAGGAATAGAACCGACCAAATGTAAAAAAGAACACCTGTATTTTTATGATGCCGATCGAAAGGCTCAAATATAAGGATTAATCCCTTCTGAGTAACATAGCATCTTAAATTAAAGGAACCCCATATTTGTTTTTCAATTTCGCCTAAGTAGGTACCTATCTAGCTCACAGAGGTCAAGCTGTATCTTTGGTTCAACCCACCGGAATTAGATAAAATGTGGCTTAGATTTTAAGTTCAATCACAAGCTATCAAACTGTGAAAATCACATATAAGTCCGTTTAGTATTTTTTGCGTGATATGCGCACAAACGGACAAACAGTTAAAAAAAAAAAAATGCGTGCATGGTTACGTCCCAGCACCCTATCTCAACAATTTTTTTCTGGAATACCTTCAATGTACAGACACGGTTTTTGCTTTTTTACAATTTTAAGATAAAAAAAAAAACTTTTAATAAGGTACTTACTTTTTGCAGCTCTAGTTTTTTGCTCATTGCTTCCTTTGGTGATGTACCCCATTTTAAGTGACTCTCACATCAGCTTAGGTAATACTTAGTCACTGATCAACATACCTATTGGGTTCTGGAACAAACCAAAAAAAATACAATATTGTTTTCTCTTGTGAAATCTGAGAAAAATAAAAAATATATATTTTTGACAGTTTCTATCACAAATTCCTTGTTTAAAATACAGATTTACTTTTGATACAACCAGAATGCAAGTATCAGACGTAATTATACCTAAGTTTATTATTTTCTTTACTTTAACTGTAGATACTTTATTCACTTTATGATTTATAATTAACATTTATAATTAACATTTATAATTAATGACCAGTTTGTAGTTAAATGTTGCTTGTGTGGGATAACAAGCACTAAAGACTTTATCTTAAAATAACAATATTTAAGAACAGACATAAAGAGTAGATACAAAGGTTATTTTTTTGTACAAATTATAATGTTGATAAGGCGTTGTATACAGCGTGTAACAGAAGTGCGCGGTCTTATACAACATTATTTTCGTTTATGCAAAAGCCGAAAAGGGGTGATTGTACTAATCGTTATGAACCAACCTTGAAATCGTAAAAAAAATCAGCTGTTCCATACATTTGTGTTCACATAAATCGACAAAATGTATGGAACAGCTGATTTTTTTTTCGCGATTTCAGGGTTGGTCCCATAGTAAATGTTGTTCATAACGATGAGTACAATGACCCCTTTTCGGCTTTTGCATAAACAAAAAATAATACAAAAACTTAAATAGAAAACCGATCAAGAGCGAGTCAGGCTCGCACAATTAGGGTTCCGTATTAAGGTTAAGGTTTTCAGTTACCACAGGCTTTACATTATAAAGAAAGCTTATTTGGCTTGTCGATTACTTTTTGCTGTTTTAGTACGGAACCCTAATTGTGCGAGCTCGACTCGCTTTTGACCGGTATTTTCTTTGATAAAGATTTTTTAAATCTTTTATTTTGTATACGTATTGTTTTTCCAATTATTCATTAAATTGTTCATCAACTATCAAAAAAGTATCGAATGCCCAGGGTGAAGTGAAGTTTACGGGTCTGAATATGTTCCAAATAAGCTCTAGTTAGATAGATAACCCCTCTCAAGGAATAGGTCAAATTACGAGACACCCTGTATAGCTAACAAAATAGATGATATTATTAGTAGATACTTAAGATGGCCTTTAACCTATATATCGTACATAATACACTTATACAGGGTTATTGGTAAAACACTCACAACCTTGCAGGACTATTATACAACAACTTTTGTTCTATGACATTTTACAAAACACCAAAAATAGACTTTCAAGTTTTTATTGTACTACCTATCTGACACGTTTTAGATCTGTATTTAGGGTTCCGTACCAAAATGGTAAAAAAGGAACCCTTATGGTGCGACTTCGTCTGTCTGTCTGTCTGTCTGTCACACCTGCTTATTTCAGCAACTACTAATGCTATCGACTTGAGGAACAGTTATAAAAAATGCTTGTCCAACTTTATTGCAAATGAAAAAAGTAAAAAAATATTTTTATTTTCATTGCAAAAGGGGCCGGAGTGGGGGCCCAAAATTTCAACGTGGGGTTACTAGGTCATGGGACATATCATATGAAAGGGCTTGATTTGCACATTTCAAAATATATTTTCATTTAATTTTATGTCTTACAGTTTTCGACATATGATGAAAAATGTCTGAAAAAATACCATTCCCCCCCCGTATCTCCGAAGTTTGCGGAGCGAAAAATCTGAATTAATTAGAGTTGATAGGAATTGACCCAAATATTGCACCAAAAATAAAACGATGTTCCTAACTAGTACAGTTTTTTCAAAATAATCAAAATTCCTTCACAAACAAACTTAGTTATGCGGTCCGGTTTTTTTCACTTTGTACGTCCAAAAATGATACGGAACCCTCGGTTTGTGAGTACGACTCACAAACGTGGCCGGTTTTTTTAAATAAATAAATAGGTAGCTCCCTCCCGTGAGCTGTCATTCATAATAATAATTAGAAGTATGTACCTACACTGCAGTGATAGCCTAGTGGATTAACGATGTGCCTCCCACGGCGAATGGTTCGAGTTCGATCCCGAGGCACGCACCGCTAACTTTTTGAAGTCATGTGCGTATTAGAAATTAATTATCACTTGCTTTAACGGTGAAGGTAAACATCGTGAAGAAACCGGCATGTCCTAGAACCAAAAATTCGAAGACACGTGACGTCCACCAACCCGCACTGGGCCCGCGTGGTGGACTACGGCCCACTTCCTCTCACAGAGGAGGCCTGTGTCCCAGCAGTGTGAACATTATAATTATAGATTAATGCGCCCCACGTTTTCCATTACATCAGAAATTACTTTATACTTTTGAGTCCAGTTTAAAAACGTAGTTTAAAAATAAATCGATTTTTCAATTTATAATATTTTACTGATTAATCCTTTGTCATTATTAATGCATTGTCATCCAAAATTACACACAAAATACATATCAAATTTCAGTTTAGTCCGAGGCCCTAAACACGATGAAGGAAAAGACGTGAGGAAACCGGCATGTCCCAGACCCAAAAAAATCGGAGACCAGGTCCACCAACCCGCACTGGGCCCGCGTGGTTGACTATGGCCCTCTCCCTCTCACAGAGAGGAGGCCTGTGTCCCAGCAGTGGAAACATTATAGGCTGATATCCACGGTGGATAGTAGGTATAGTACAATACCATCACGTGTTTAGAATATTAAATAACCCGTTTTAAACCAGTCATACAATTAGAGACAATAATTATTTCCATAAAAAAGTATGTACCTAAAATGTAATCTAGATTTTCGCATAAATTAGAATATCATTGTAAGACAATCAAAATCATTAATAAAATAAAAACCGGATAAGTGCGAGTGGGACACGCGCCTTGAGTGTTCCGTACGAAATGTAAGTTTGTTAAAACAAAAAAATAATTATGTGATAAGTAGGTATAAAGACTAATTAGCGATTTTTTTCCTTTATTTTTGCCGTGAGACCTTGATTCTTGCCAAATTCCATGATTCTAGGTCAACGGGAAGTACCTGAAGGTTTTGATTTATTTGCGAGTGTCAAAATATGCGGTTTAAATGGCTGTATTTTTTTTGCGTTTACTTAAAAGCTTGACTTTTTTACAGACCATAGACCCAAGTATCCGCTACTTGATACCTTCACGTGTTCCTGAGAAAAAGGGACTCGACAAACAGACTGATTCCTTTCTGGGTTCTATTAGGGTTCTTTTTTCATTTTGAGGTACGGAACCCTAAGAATGTATTATGTATTTAAACAAATCAGGATATCAAAAACACATTAAAATACCTGGACAATCGAGCTTCGTTCAGGAATTTCTCAAGGTTCACCTATCTCGATAAACATGGAAGCAAAACGTGTAAATACAAAATTTCATTCAAATCATTAGAGCCGTTTCCGAGAAACCAGTTATATTTATAAACTGCCAATTTTTAAAATTTTTGATTTGATTTGTTTGCGAAAGTTCATCACGCGGCGTGTCGGGACAGAATTGACTAAATTGAGCAGGGGTCGGCAACCCGCGGCCCGCGACTGTTTTGAAATAAAGGTCGTACCTATCTTTCTGAATTATTATAATAACGCGCCATAAATGATAATAAAAACCGGGCAAGGGCGTGTCGGAATACACACAGTGTTCCGATCGCAAATATAAGTTTGTATTTCATAATATTATGATGAAATACAAAGTTATTTTTGTTGGGTTTGGCGGTTGGCAAACTCAAAACTGAAAATAGTGAATATTTCAGTAATTGACGTACCTATCTTGTTCGAACAAATTTTAATCTAAAATATTTAGTAGGTACATATATGTTACAAGCTAGTTTTTTTTACAGATTTTTTGATAAAGCGCCCCCCTGTAATTTTCTATTTTCCCTGGACACACATTCTTAACTACTTTCGGAGCTCCTAGTTTACATGAACTTAAATAAAAAAGTCGTTTAGGAACCATAACATTCAAAGACCAAAGAACAACAGTCAAAGACCTATCCAGCGATACCCCACATGAAGGGGTGCGCCAAAATATTTTATGAACCTTCATTTTGCTACTTATGGCCCTTTCCTGATAAAAGGTTGCCGACCCCTGCAGTTTGAGCAATAACTATTTTTACACGTGTGGTCAGAAGCACCGTTTTGTCTAGACAAAACGGTGCTTCTGCTTCCCATTCTAAAAAAAAATATAAGTACCTACCTAGTACCTAGTAAAAAATATAAGTACCTACCTATTACCTAGTAAAAAATATAAGTACCTAACTAGTACCTAGTTAAAAATATAAGTACCTACCTAGTACCTACTTAAAAAATATAAGTACCTAACTAGTACCTAGTGAAAACCTAAAACCCGCTATAACAAAAATCGAACTGAAAAGCATGAAACAAGAAAAGATTCTTCTCTAGAATTAAGGATTTTAGTTATAGTCAGGTTTAAGTTTTTAAATATCTTTGTGGTTTTTTAAATTGTTATACCTACCTACTATAATAAATTGTAAATAATTATAAAACTTATGTCTTCCATTATAAGTCTGAAATTCTCACACCAATTCGGAAAAGAACTCGTAACTTTTAAACAGCTTGACAGATTCTCATAAAATATAGCTAAAAACCATCCCAATTAAACTTCCTTTCAATTAAAAACCGCATTGACATCGGTCCATCCGACAGTTACAATCTGGGTATCTAAGTCACGAATGAATCAGTTTCTTTTAGGCAAGCGTGCTCCATCGCAGACCGCATCATCGCTTACATCAGGCGAGATGGCGGTCAAACGCGAGCCTATTAGTAAAGAAATAAAAAAAACTATTTATGAGCTACGATGCCACAGACAGACAGACACAGGCGTCACAAGCAAACACTCCTCGTTTTTCTAACTCGCCTGGGCTGACTCAATCTTCACCGACATAATAAGCCTTTCCTCAAATCATCATTAACGCCCCACTATTTTTATCAAAAAAAAAAAATACCTACCCCAACAACACACTATAACAGACACACGCAACAACACTATACCAGCACAGTCCTATCAAACAACCAACAACTTTGTCATATAAAACTGCTATACTGATCGGAGCAAGCGTTTACGCTGCTATATAATATGCGTCCAAACTCGTTTAGGAGCGCGCTCACTGCTTGCTCACCCCCTGACGACGCGACGGCTAGTTGTAAGGCACCCATACGTTCCTATCCGTTTAATTATGGAATAGCAAGAGACTTAAGAGGAGTATCTCCAGTTGGGAAGGTGGGAGGTACCTCCACTTTACAGTATACCACAGCCAAGTAACGCTACTCTTCGGTAGTGTTGTGTTCCTGTGATGAGTAAGGTCGCCAGAGCTCCTGAGGATGCGCTGTGTTGACAGCGAGGGACCTGCACCCTAATTGCGTTATTCGGAGCACGGACTAAGGAACGTACGGCGTAATCTCAGATCATAGAAACAAGGGAGCTGTGCCAAGGCGCTATTGAGCTTGATGCTTTAATTTGAGCAAATTGGGCGTACAAAAGTACACGCTGGCGACGAACCGAACACGATCGATGATATAAATACAGTGTTTTAGTTTAGTGCTAGTGTTGAGTGACGATTAACAGTGTTAGATTGAGGGTGTGCGGAATTTTTAATGTGTGGGAGATCTTTATATTCACGAGGGGCGCTTGTAATTGTGTTGAAAAATGTACTAAAAGTGGCGACAGTTGTTCCCGTACTAATTTGCTATGATGGCATTACTCCTTGTTTCTATGATCTGAGGGTGTAATCAATGCCATGGAGATAGCAACTGAGTCACGCAAATAGAGTGAGCTTCGCGTGCAGTTCTTCATTCCAAAGGGTCGGCAACCCACATTTAAATAGGTATGTTATGTAATACTAGCTCACTCTCCGGATATTTCCGGATAAAAAGTATCCTATGTCCTTCTTAGGATCTGTGCCAACTTCGGTTGAAAGCGGTTGAAGAACCAACAAACATACATACTTTCGCGTTTATACCTAATATGATAAGATAAAATTTTGTTTAATAAAAACTGGTAAGTATTCATTTTTACCCGACTGCGGCGAAGCCCAAAAGGAGGGTATAGTGTTTCACCTGTATGTTAGTATGTAGTATGTATGTATGTGGGTATGTATGTATTTCCGTTTCTGTGTTCCCTCCTAGAGATTAAACGAGCAAAAGGATTTTAACATATGGCATATCATTAGATTCGTATTGACGTCGCGAGTAACATAGGCTATATATATGGATTATGAAAAAAACCAACATGGCGGATTTTAATCGCCAATAAGTGAAGACGAAAAAAATAAACAAAATCTGACATGGTCATGTGGGGTATCAAAATGAAGGGCTTGAAGAGAAAATTACGAAAATATATATATCTTGTACATTAAAAAAACATTAATCTAAAAAAAAACAATGATTTTTATTCTCTTGTTACATCATCATGTGGGGCATCAAAATGAAGGGCTTAAAAGACGATTACGAAAATATATAATATATGTCATTGACATCAAAAACTAAAAAGTGAAAAATAAAAATAGAAAATTAAAAATATTATAAATACCCGACCGCGGTCTGCCCTACGTCATAACTGGTGTTATTGAGAAAAGGAAAACATTGCAGTCGGGACCAAAGAGTATAGTAATAAACCAAGTCGGGACCCAGTGTTTCCGGGTAATAGTCATATATTGGATTCCAAAGTGTAGAACAAAGTGACATATTAAAATGAATAAAATACGTGACAACTTGTTTTGCGTACAAAAAACTTACAATTTCAAAGAGACATAAAGTGATCAAAGTTATAAATAAAAATATCCGAATCATTAAAAGTAGTGCCAACTGGATATATCAGATAATTAAATAAAATAGCAAGACAAATAAAATTGAAAAAAAAATCAAATAAAATTTAAGTGTAAGGTCAGGGTAAGCCATTTTATTTATAGGAAGTGTTCGTATTCATTATATTTCTACACCGCCGTGGTTTTGCATTTAAAAAATTATTATTATCTGAACCCCGATCATGAGTTTTTTTGACGTGTAGTATCGTTAACGTAAGCATATTTTGAATTGAAAATACACGTTTGTTACACAATATTTATATAAATTAAATATTCTCTGTATTTTTTAAAATATGCAATATGTATAACATTTTATCAAAATGTTCCAGGACTGCTGTATTTTTAATTCAAAATATGCTTACTTTAACGATACTACACGTCAAAAAAACTCATGATAGGGGTACTGGTTTATTGACTCCTCAATATTTTACAGGCGAAATAAGGTTGTGTAGCTGTCATTAACCGTCCTTCTTACCCACGACGGAACGGAGAAGGTAAATGCTTGTTTGTTTGTTCTCATTTATCTCCTAAACGGTTTGACTGATTTAGGTGTAGTTTTTAGTGTTCCATACCAAAATGGTAAAAAAGGAACCCTTATGGTGCGACTTCGTCTGTCTGTCTGTCTGTCTGTCACACCTGCTTATTTCAGCAACTACTTATGCTATCGACTTGAAATTTGGAACAGTTATAAAGAATGCTTGTTCAACTTTATTGCAAATGAAAAAAGTCCAAAAATATTTTTATTTTCATTGCAAAAGGGGCCGGAGTGGGGGTCCGTAATTTCAAAGTGGGGTTACTAGGTCAAGTGACATATCATATCAAAGGGCTTGATTTGCACATTTCAAAATATATTTTTATTTTATTTTATGTCTCACAGTTTTCGACATATGATGAAAAATGTCCAAAAAAATATCATTCCCCCCCCCTTATCTCCGTAGTTTGCGGGGCGAAAAATCTGAAATAATTAGAGTTGATAGGAATTGACCCAAATATGGCACCAAAAATAAAACGATGTTCCTAACTAGTAGTTTTTTTCAAAATCATCAAAATTCCTTCACAAACAAACTTAGTTATGCGGTCCGGATTTTTCACTTTATACGTCCAAAAATGATACGGAACCCTCGGTGCGCGAGTACGACTCACACTTTTTCCGGCCGGTTTTTTTGCAAAGGGTTTGTGATTGATTGGCGATGGTTCTTAGATGGGTTTGATTGTGACAAACTACCGGGGGGCCCTGATGCATTTTTTTGTGCAGTGCTTGATATTTTGGACTCTTTGATAGGATTTGATGAGCAGAATTTGTACATGAACTGCTGATTGTCTGATGATGGAGCAGAACAACATTGTGGGGAACTTTGCGAAGGCACACAGCTAGTAGATCGTGTTTTGGCTCTTTTGATAGTGTTTGGTGAGTAGCTTCTGTATATGAACTGTTAAAGGTCTGATGACAGAGTAGAAAGAAGAACATCGTCGGAAATTATATGTTATTAAACCAAGTTGGGGCTCGTTTGTTTGCAAGATACTAAATGCCCAGAAGGACATTCAAATAGACAGTAACGTAGGAATACTCTGAAAATATTAAAATACAAGTTTCCGCCCGCGGCTTCACCCGCGTTTTTGGGATAAAAAGTAGCTTGTAGTGTTATTCTGATATACAAGCTATATTACTGTAAAGTTTCATCAAAATCCGATCAGTAGTTTTTGCGTGAAAGAGTAACAAGCATCCATCCATAATTCACATCACATCCACATCCATACATCCTCACAAACTTTCGCATTTATATTAATAGTAGGATAGGAAAACGCAAGGTTACATTTTTTTGAAAAACCCACGACGGATGTAAACGTTTTAATCGAAAAATGGTCAAATAAAGTTTTAAAAAACCCCCGACCAAAAGGAAGTAACGAAAGATATTTTTTTTACTACCTAAGTCGGGGGTTTTTCAATAAATTATTTAATCGTTTTACGATTACAAAGTTTACCCACGTCATGTATTTAAAAAAAAAAAATTGCTTTCTTACCAAACTCAGTTGAGTAATCATTCAGGTCATGTCGGGCGGCCGTTTTCAGTTTGACGGGCTGTTTGTTGTCCTGCCGGTGAGCTTGGCCCTGAACACTATTTCCTTTATTAAGGTTATATAGGTACCTATTCTGTAATTTTTACTGCTCTTTATCATTATTAACCTTAGCATGTTCTTACTGTTACTAAACCCCTAGCAATATATTTAATTTTTTTTAAACCCATAAGTCAACCCGTGGGCAGCGCTGTGGGTTACATTATTATTAATAATATCAAAATGTATGTTTTTGTAACGCTAGTTGTAAGCTCTCATAATGTAACTGTTTGCCCTTTAATAAAAAATAAAAATAAAATCATTAATCATACAATAACGGTTCATTATGCAGGTATGTACGAGTACCTAGTGTACCTACTGGTTATCGATATCATTCTGACATTGGGAGTAGGGTTGACGGGCGCCGTTTGGCTTTATGGTTGGGTCTGGCCAAACAGTCCGGCTTTTTTAATGAAGGCTTTTTGTCAGTGTAAACTTGTATAGTAATAGTACTGATATCATTGTTTTTAGGGTTCCGTACCCAAAGGGTAGGTAAAAACGGAACCATATTATTAAGACTTCGCTGTCCGTCTGTCTGTCAGTCTGTCTGTCTGTGTGTCTCCAGGCTGTATCTCATGAACCGTGATAGCTAGACAGTTGAAATTTTCACAGATGATGTATTTCTGTTGCCGCTATAACAACAAATACTAAAAACAGAATAACATAAATATTTGAGGGGGCTCCCATACAACAAACGTGATTTTTTTGTTATTTTTTTCTCGCTCTTAATAATGGTTATAATAATAGTGTCTAATGTTGGTACGGAACCATTCGTGCCCGAGTTCGACTCGCACTTGGCCGGTTTTTATTTATTTTATATACTTGTATAAAAACGTTGCCCCATACTAGGAATCTCTTCTGTATCAGTATTATGTATGTAGTGCGTTGACAAACACTAATTTCTCACATAGGTACCTTCTATCAATAACTGTATTTTCTAAGTTTAAGGCGCTATAGGTCCAGCGAAATATTTTACGTGCGGGGGTGAAGAACACGATGCGGCGCGCGCGCCCGCGGGCTACGGGGTGGCGCGTTGACGAGATCTCTTGCGGCGGGCTGAGCGCGACGCTATTACTTTTAGTGGAAATTGGCGCGCACATAGTGTAATTAAAGTAGTTGTCAAACTTTATTAGGTAGGTACTACCTACTTTTGGTACAAGTTAGTTTAGCGAATTAAGTCAATTTATTTTTTGTGGTGGTTATTTGGAAAAACTAGGTAGGTATGTACTAACCTTTTAGAAATCGGACTAGGTAGCGTTAATTTACCTAAACTTCGAAGAAAGAGGCCAAAAGTGGAGACTTTCTAACGACAACGTTTTTTCTGGGCCGAAACTTGTTCTAGGTTTCTAGACATCACCACTCTTTATAGGTACGTTATAATAACACGTACCTATATGGATGTTTCTCACAGCGAGAAGGTTTCGAACAGAGAGATTTTGACTAATTAAAATGGCTTTAAAAAAAAAACCGGCCAAGTGCGAGTCGTACTCGCGCACCGAGGGTTCCGTATTATTTTTGGACGTATAAAGTGAAAAAATCCGGACCGCATAACTAAGTTTGTTTGTGAAGGAATTTTGAAAAAACTGTACTAGTCAGGAACATCGTTTTATTTTTGGTGCCATATTTGGGTCAATTCCTATCAACTCTAATTATTTCATATTTTTCGCCCCGCAAACTTCGGAAATAAGGGGGGGGGGAATGGTATTTTTTTGGTCATTTTTCATCATATGTCGAAAACTGTGAGACACAAAATTAAATAAAAATATATTTTGAAATGTGCAGATCAAGCCCTTTCATATGATATGTCATTTGACCTAGTAACCCCACTTTGAAATTTCGGACCCCCACTCCGGCCCCTTTTGCAATGAAAATAAAAATATTTTTGGACTCTTTTCATTTGCAATGAAGTTGAACAAGCATTCTTTATAACTGTTCCAAATTTCAAGTCGATAGCATAAGTAGTTGCTGAAATAAGCAGGTGTGACAGACAGACAGACAGACAGATGAAGTCGCACCATAAGGGTTCCTTTTTTACCATTTTGGTACGGAACCCTAAAAATGCAAGAAATCACTGTAATAAAAATTTTAGATGAAGGAGAAACTACACACATCAAAAGTATCTAGGGATCAACATATATTTTTGCAATAACTTTTCTCCTGATTGATATTAATTAAAATTTTCTTTAAGGATTCATCAAATAAAGTGTTTTCGTTTGTCACAGTAACGATAAACCAAGTCACCTTTGCATTAATAAAGAAATTTGCCATTTTCCTAATAAAGGGATTTTTGACATTTGAACCACTAACATTAAAGTTCGAAAAAAAGACTGAAATAACAGTTTTCTTTAAAATTTTATTGGGTAACTTAAACAATTAATAATCCGTGTTTCTACCGCGAACACTAACAACACAAGAACATCGGTTTGGCATACTCAAAATGAGTTCATCCAAATCACGCTGTGGAATGGCCGCCCATGTTCGTTGCAACAACAAAAAAAGGTCTTCTTGCGACTGGATACCCTCCATATTCGGCAGAGCTCTTCTCTGTAGCATATCCCATGCATGCTCAATCGGGTTCAAGTCTGGCGACTGAGCAGGCCAGGGCAGGACATTGATGTTAGCTGCGGCGAGAGTCTGTCTTACAACTCTTGCGGTGTGCGGTCGTGCATTATCATGCATTAACTGAAATAAGGGACCGATTTGCACTTGTAGAGGAACGATGACGTCTGATACAATCGTCTCAGCATAAATTTGAGCGTTGAGGTTGCCTCTGATCCAAATCAACTCAGTTCTTCCGCCGATCCAAATACCCGCCCATACCATGATGGTTCCACCACTATAAGGATGGACTTCCTGGCAGGATTTTAATCGCTGTTGGCGTCCAGGGGTTCTCCAGTGTCGTATACGTCTTGTATCCGGTCTCATACCAAAACGAGACTCATCAGAAAAGCACACGAAACGCCATTGTTCTTCTGCCCAATTTCTGTGTTCAAGAGCCCATTGATATCGAATCCTACGATTGTGCATTGCTATAGGTGGTACCCGTAGCGGTCTTCGGGAATGAAGGTTCACTTCATGCAAGCGGTTTCTGACTGTTTGGTCGCTAATTAAGTTCCCTGAAGAGTGATGAAGCCTCACGGCTAACATCATGGCGGTTATTGTTGGAGCTCTTCGAGTTAAGATTTGAATGTATCGGTCTTGTCTCCGTGTGGTGCAGCGATACCGTCCTCCATGGCGCTCAGCCACGGTACCAGTGCTTCGGTAACGTGTCCAAAGTCGACTGATAACACTCTGACTTGTATTCAGAGCTAAAGCTACAGTACGTTGCCGGGAACCAGCTTCTATCATTCCCACGGCTCTGAGCATTTCTTCCCTGCTTAAATGACGTCGCCGCTCCATAATAACGTTGGTTTTAATCAGTAGTAGGGAAACAGTAGCACTAATAATGTCTTCAATGCGTTGTATGTTTTTATAGGGAAAATATTGACAGCTTATTTTCATCTTTTACTCGAATTTGATTGAGAGTTCCTGATTCAAATTATGAAATGCACCAATAAGGATCCATATAAATTTATAAAATCATATATTTATTACAAAGCCACATCTCAATCTCAAGAAATCCGCATAAAAATGCTTGATCCCTAGACACTTTTGATGTGTGTATTTTCTAACAGTGTTTTTGTTATAAACTTTATTTATCGTACCTACGTACAATTTGTAAGTTATCAACTATAATATTTTTGTACAGAAAACTCATGCGAATATGAACATTAATAATAATTAATGTATAAGAATAAGGTTCATATTCATATAAGAGAATATAAACAAGCGCTTTACACGAATATGAACCTTAATTAAATACAAATAATGTTCATATAACGCCAGATGAATCCATATGAATTAGAACCAGAATAATGAGAATTTACAACAAATTCGACTGTAAAATTACTTCAAGACAATGTTGACCGTTAAAAACAAAATAAATTACTTATTGTAGGTATCCTATTTGCTTTTATATCAATAAACGTTATACATACTACAATGGGCAAAGAACAATGGTCAAATTCCTATAGAAGCTGTACCTGACATTCATTTGTTTATGACCCTGTACAAATTATAATATAATTATAGTTTGAATGTTTTTCATGTGGTAAGCACCATCCTGGATGAAAATAGTATCTAAATAGCCAAGATATTATAATATCGTCCACAATACTTTAGAGGGTTAGAATCCACAACTAACTTGATATACTGATAAGCAGACGACGTAGGTTAAATAGATCATAATTATTTATATGAATACATTGCATTGATCGACAATCGCACAATGCATAAATAACACAATTCATAACAAACCCAATAACAACTGTGTCGAACTCGGACCAATAATTCTTCCGAGGTGGTGAATGATCGCCTGTATCAATCGATTTGAATCGCGCTCATGGCTTTCCGTTTTGATATCTATGTATTTATTGAATTGAATTACTGATAATAAATAATCAGAAAAAACGAGAAGAATAATTATTTTTGATTAATTAGTAATTTCGTATGCAAAACTAAACGTCAATTTGGTACGTCCTGAGCATTAATATAAATAATTTCTAATAAAATAACGTAAACAAAAAAATATATATCTCTTTTTCTGGCTTCCTAGAAAGATACCTATTTCTTTTATTATTTATAGACCATAAAAAACTTTTATAGAAAAAAATTACCGTCTTCAAAAAGTCACTACAAGTAAAAATGATAATTTTGGTTTCGTAAGTCGGTGGCTATGGTTTTTGTTTGCTTTTTTTAGCACCGACTTCCGTAACCAAAATTATTACATATTTTCATTTGTAGTGACTTTTTTAGTAGGTACCTTCTTTATACTGAGTTAGATTACTTTCCTGAATTCATTCATCAGTACATCTTCTACGTATTGTATTATGCATATAACTTCGTTTATGTATAGGGAAGATTACCTAATGTGTTATATACTATAACCTTCCTGAAAGTATGTAGATTATGATAGTGAAAATCCCATCCAAATCGGATTAGTAGTTTTTGAGAAAATCGCGCAAATACAAACATTTACATACATAATTACATACAGGGTGTTCCGTTATGAGTGGTCCAAGAGAAAACCCCGGTAAAAGGACATGTCTAGCTATCAGTATACAGCTTTAGTTTGGGAAATTTCGATATCGATTAGAAATAATATTATTGTTACAAGTTTTCATGAAAATCTTCTCATAGGCGCGATTTTTTTCTTTGAATAAGTAATTTCGAAAAGCGATCTCACTTATTCATTAGAATCTTCTCATAGGAAATTGTAGACAAAATGTAGGTTTTTTTGATGTCTAAAAATCGATTATTTCTAATCGGTATCGAAATTCCCCAAACTAAAGCTGCATACTGATAGCTAGACATGTCCTTTTACCAGGGTTTTCTCTTGGACCACTCATAACGGGACACCCTGTATATACATACATACATACGGATCGAATACAGAACCTATCCTCTTTTGAAGTCGGTTTTTTTCCATTTTAACCGACTTCATTAGTACCTACTTTATACCAAGTTAGATTACTTTCCCGAATTCTTTCATCAGTACATCTTCTACGTAGTGTGTACATTTATGCATATAACTTTGTACATAGGAATAATTACCTAATGTCAAAGTCAAAACATTTATTTCAATTAGACCATTTACAGGCACTTTTGAAATTTCAAACAATATTACAATAGTTGTCAGTCGGTTTGTCCGTTAGTTGAAGCTAGTTGTCCGTTCCAAAACGTAGATTCTAATGGAGAAGAACGGACAAGAAACTCCATGTTTACTCTTTTTCAATAAATTCGGTTACAATTTCTTTGATTACAGTGATGCCCTTATATGTGAGAACTGTGTTTAGTAAGGTACAAAATAATAATATCAACTAGAAAAATGTAAAAACATTGCTTAGGCAGTCAAGAGATGAGCAGTACCAACTGACAGCGCCCGTTCACGGACATGACGTGCGCATCAGCAGTCAGCACCATTCAACTCAACCATTTTGGAGGGAATCGAATGATCTAATACACACGCCACCATCAGCGGTACATTTAAGCGAGCATGACATGCTCTCAACTCCCATACTACAGATAAGCTTAAAACTTAAATAGCTAGGTACATTAGGTACATAGCACTCACATACACAATATACTCAAAGAAAGTTACTCAATTACAAAACTAACGTTATTCAAATGCATATAACAAAACAAACCAACTTACTATTGGAAATTAATACATTAATTCATGACAATTTCCGATTATATTACCTATAAATATCAGAAAAATAAAATAATTTACAAAGTCATAAAAAATTTTTTTTTTTTTTTTGAAGGGCCTCTCGCAGTTGGCTTCTAACAGCCGTCACTGCTTAACCGGACATCTGGTGAGGACTTACAAATGCCTCCAGCCAGGCTTAAAACTAAATAAAAACTACAAACTAAGCGACCACACGCTAAGGGCACCCCCTACTGGGGTACGGACCTCGGCTTAGGGCGTCGCTGGGGGGAGGACAACTAGAGGGAGGGGCTACTAGCTGGATCGGATTAATATGATTTAGGGCTACAGGCTCAGCGCGGGCTGGCTCGAGCAAGGGTCGGTTAGGGGACTGAGTCATACGCGGCGGCGGACTCGGGTCGTGATGGGGACGTCGCGACGGGCCTCGTCGGCGAGGTCGGAATGGTAGTCATAAAAAAGAGCTTCAAGGGCAGATAACTCCGATTACATGAGTCTAAGTGGTTGTGGAGCAGGACCAGCATTAAGCCAAGCATTCTTACCAGCATAAAATCTTCTAGTTTGTAATATGCTTGCCTACATAGTGTGCGTTTTATACAGTCTTTGAATTTATTCTCATTTAATTGAAGAACGTTGAGAGGTAGTTTATTATAAAATTTTATGCAGTATCCAATAAAACATGTATGTACTTTGGATAATCTGTGCGTGGTTGGACTAGTTGGTTTTCATCTCGAGTACTGTAATGATGTCTTTCGCATCTTTTACAATATATTATATACTAAAACCTTCCTGGGGCCCAAGTCTGCTAATGCAATTGTGATAATCGTGTCAGAATGGTCTCTCAATGACATCGTTTTGACCAATGACGAAACAGATACTCTTACTCTAAGCCAATGAGCGCTTAGGATTTGACCGTTATGGTGTCATTATGACACCACTCATACACATTTGCAATAGCAGAATTGGGGCCCTGCAAGTATGTAGATTATGGTAGTGAAAACCCCATCCAAATCGGATCAGTAGTTTGAGAAAATCGCGCACATACAAACATACACACATACATACGGATCGAATACAGAACCTCCTTTTTTGAAGTCGGTTAAAAATGAACCGATTTTTCCATGTGGGTATATGGAATATTGGGTCGCCGTCAGGTACGATAATTATGTCCATTGTTCTTTGAAAAACTGCAAATATAAATGAAGTAATTACCTTACAAATGCCAGATCACGGACGTATTTTTTTTATTACATACTTCCGAACGCAACCGACTTGACGTTCACTCTAAACAGTGTCTTGCAGAACACCATATTTTATTCTTGCCAATCGCGTTGACGGCGCACACAAAGAAGTAACCAACAATTCTACAGGGTGGCAGGTTAGACAGTGGAAATATTTTAAGGGGTCATTGTACTCATCATTATGAACAACTTTTACTATGGGACCAAACCTGAAATCGCGAAAAAAAATCAGCTATTACATACATTTCTGTTCACATTCGTCAACAAAATGTATGGAACAGCTGATTTTTTTTTTCGCGATTTCAGGGTGGTGGTTGAGTTGAATGGTGTTGTTCATAATGATGAGTAAAATGACCCCTTAAAATATTTCCACTGTTTAACCTGCCACCCTGTATACTTGCAGCGCCAACACACGGCAGATGAATGACTATGTTGCTTACGGACGTTTTTGCAATATAATTTGTATCAATTAATGTATAAAACCTATTATATATTAATTGATACAAATTATAAGACAAGACCCATTTTTTACATTCATCAGCTACACAGGGTGGCAGGTTAGACAGTAGAAATATCAAAAGGGGTCATTGTACTTGTCGGTTTTAATATCGTGTTTTATGTTATTTTGAGTTATTATTTCTTTAATTTTAGTATTGATTAATGTTTACAATTTGTTTCCTATTGGATTTGTATTATTTTCTTATTAGAATTGTGTAGGAATAAGATTTCATGTTTTTTATGTAAAGTCGTGAATACCTTTGTAACCATAATCGAGGTTTTGTGTACATCGTGTTTTTATAGTGTAGGAATGTTGTTTACATAAGATGTATATAAGCAGTTATACCTCTCGACGATAGGAAAGCTATAATTTGAGAATAAGTGTTATGTACATAAAATTGCATTTGTAGGATTGTTGTAATGTGTTATATAGAATCTAGTCATGTATTTGGGTTCGGTAGGAAGGCTAGGACATAATGTTGTGTAAATACTCTGAATTTCATGGATATTGTGCCTATAATATAGATCGATATGTGTTTGAAAATGCGATATTTCTGTGTGTAAGTTAGGATGATAAATTGTATCTTACTAGACGTGTGGTAGTCTAGAAACATGTATCTAACAAGAATATTGCAGATCCGATAAGAAATGGCTATGTTATAGGCAATTGGATATTGTAACTTTGCTAAGTTAGAAATTTAGACAGTTTTTGTTCTAGAAACTTTTTTATGTGACTAGTTAGGTCCATGGGAGTTGTACCATTGGATAGGTAGGATTTTTCCGCAAATTATGATGTATAACACTTGTGTAATTTATGTTTGGATATTTAAATAACGTTGATTAGAAGGGCTCACACGTAGTGAAAACGAAAGTGAATTAGGATTCAAAAACACGGCTCTATGTGAGGTAAAGTAATTAGGTTATATAAGAAACGCGTGCTCTCCGAGGCACGGAGGGGCCTCGATGTGTAAATAACGGTCACCCATCCAAGGACTGACCGCGGCAAGCGCAGCTTAACCTCGCAGATCGATCGATTAGCGCGGCCGTCATTTAGCCATGAGCCTCTCATAATTTTAATATAATATATTAAGTTAGTTTTTTTTTTAAAATAAATTATGATTATAATAATAAAATGCGAAATCCTATTCAAACTAAATCTTATACGTCTCAAATAATAAAGAATATGCTTGCTTACACTCTTGTATTATAAATAAATCTAAAATGATGTACCTATCTATTGTATCTTTTGTTTGACGGATTTTACTGACGGAAAAATATTAAATCATGACGAATTTTTGACGGAAAATACCAACCTGCTTAGCGGAATTTTGAAATTGTAGTTGGCAACACTGTTTCGAAGTTCGATGTGAGCGTACCTACGTTTATCAGTCAATAGCGCTATTTGCCCAAATATGTGCTAAAACCTAACCTTAATTGTATAAAAAATATTATCTTAATGATATTATTACGTTTGTTAGTCATTTTCACAAAGAATTATTGAAAGTAATCGGTTCGTGAGTGGCGAAAAATTTGGCACGCGTCCTACTCCGGTGAGGTCTGAGACCGGACTGAAGCAGTCGTGCGCACGTTCTAGGAACGTTTTTTGGGTATAAAAAATTATCTAAAATTGCCGTTTTAATTTTTATACAATTTTATTAATGAATTCACTAACTCAATTATTAAATAATATGTTAAAAAATTTTCAAAAATGAAAACGTAAGAAATAAGTCTAAAAAATGAAATATTCGTAATGAAAAAGTATCTTCGAGAGGTATCTTTGGAATTTTTTTCTATCGAGTGAAGTTATTCATATCGTGTATTGAGTTAATGATTTCACTAGCTAATATGCTTAAGTATACCATATATTTTTTTCTGGGTGGAAACTGTAAGAAATCTTATAAAAAAATGAAAAATTCTAGAGCTCATTCTAGCGTTTTGTGAACCCATAGCGCCTTAACTTCGACACTATCGGCCGTCTTTTAGAGATCCTGGGCACACAAGCATCACGGGGCCCCGCTGTGTAGATAGATAGTATAAGCAAAATCGAATTTCTTTAAATGTTCAATTGAACATTATTAAATTACTATGTATGTGTGAACTGAGGGACCAAACCGGGAATTCGCGAAATAAAAATTCGCTAGCTGCCGCCCGCGCTGCGGCTTCGCCCGCGTTTTTGAGATAAAAAGTGCCCTATGTGTTATTCTATATTCTGATGTTTATGCTATAATACTGTAAAGTTTCATGAAAATCCGTTCAATAGTTTTTGCGTGAAAGAGTAACAAACATCCATACATCCATACATACATACATCCATCCTCACAAACTTTCACATTTATAATATTAGTAAGATATAAAACCAATAAAAAAAACATAATACAATACTAATATTTCATAAATTTGGAGCTAGAAACTTATCGTAAATCGCACTGCAAATCATTTATTTTGTCATTGAATCCTTTTTGAATAACGTTCGTTCTTTTGAGTCAATAAAAAAACATTTGTGATGAAATGACGACGTAGATACCCCGCAACCAAATAAAAACACATTTTTTATATTCATAATTATTATATTTATACACTACCTAAGTACAACGAATTTGAGGATAATTAATTTTAATTACTACTATCAAGAGTGTATTTGATTGTCTGAAGGCAAGAAGAATGCTGCGACTGCGCCACCTGAAAAGATAAAAAAAAATACATTTATGACTTAAAAATAAAATAATTACTCGACTGACGCATGGGTGTGTTAACTCCTTACAAATTATTTCGTAACTAGCTCTTGCCTGCGACTTCGCCTGCGTAAAAATGGATAAAAAGTGGCCCAAGTGTTTATTCAGGTTCCAGGCTACCTCTTTGTCAAATTTCATCCAAATCCGTCCAGCCGTTTCAGCGTGAAGGAGTAACAAGTAACAAACACCCACACACAAACATTCGCATTATTAATATATAATATTGTAGTATCAGTTATAATTGGCAGAACAGTCTGACGGCAAAAATTCAGAGTCAAACTAAAAAACTATTTTTTAAAATAGATTGGGGAATTAAGTGACAAATAAACTAAAATTGTCAACAAGTAAACATGTTTTAATATTATGTAATAACTATAGTTGTTTATGAGACTATCATTTTATAACCCAATCTAATATCCTCTTAGGGGTCGCATTACAAACATACCTACATTAATTAATTAGGATATTGTATATTTTATAACTTTTAAATAACTGTTTACCATCCGATCCCACAGTCAAACTGTTCACACGGTTTTGTGGGGCTTAGTTAGCTGTTAATATTAGGTCTTTACCTATGAAATTGCCGTTCTGCAGTACTGGCCATTTCAAATCAAAATAATTTTTGTTTGGCTAAGAATTCTAATTTCAAATTAATTTTATTTTAAAAACATGGTTTTTTTTTTCCAAAAGTAGTCATTTGTTTATTGATTAGTGTTACATTTTCATCGCATTTCAATCTTTTTCGTCATCATGGATACGTTAAAAATTCGAGTAATTATGGAATACGAGTACCGTCGTGGCAGCAACGCGCACAAGCGGCACGCAACATCAACGACGTTTACGGAGCTAACACTACAAACCAACGCACCACCTGTTATTGGTTTGCTCGCTTCCGTTCTGGAAATTTCGACCTGAAAAATGAACCTCGCGGTCGTCCGAAGACTTTGGTTGACAATGACGAATTAAAGGTGATTGTGGAAGCTGATGATACACAATCTACGGCTGAATTAGCAGCAGCTTTCGACGTTAGCGTCAAAACAATATTGGTCCATTTGCGTCAAATTGGCAAGGTAAAAAAGCTTGACAAATGGGTGCCCCACGAACTCAATGATCGCCAGCGCGAAGTACGCGTCGAGACGTGCCTTGCACTGCTCAACAGACACACAAATGAAGGAATTTTGAACCACATTGTTACCTGCGAAGAGAAATGGATTCTGTTTGATAACCGCAAGCGCTCAGCAAGTTGGTTGGATCCTGCTTCAGCACCTAAACAATGCCCTAAACGAAAACTTACCCCTAGAAAAGTGATGGTCACTGTTTGGTGGTCTAGCGCCGGTGTGATTCATCACAGCTTCTTACCAAACGGGGTGAGCATTACTGCAGATGTGTACTGTGAAGAACTGAACACAATGATGAAGAAGCTGGCACATCTCCAACCAGCATTGGTCAATCGCTCGTCTCCACTGCTCCTGCACGACAACGCGCGACCTGATACTGCACAGCAGACGGTCTCCAAGTTGCAAGAACTGGGGTTGGAAGCTCTCCGTCATCCGCCCTACTCACCAGACCTTGCGCCTACAGACTACTACTTTTTCCAGAATTTGGATAACTTCTTGGCGGGAAAAAAATTCAATACCCGAGAGGCAGTACAAAATGCCTTTGAAGCTTTTGTTGCCTCCCGTCCAGCTGATTTCCTTAAGAAGGGCATCAATAAACTGCCACTGCATTGGCAAAGATGCATTGATTGCATGGGTGATTACTTCGATTAATACAAATAAAAAATACATGAAAAAAATTAGTTTAAATTTTTTCATACAAAACGGCAATTTCATAGGTAAAGACCTATTATAACAATTGTATTTAATAATAGATAAATAATTGTATGTAGGTATTGGTGCTGATTCTGTTGAACATCGAACCAAACTAATTTTAATCACACTATATCTCTTTCTTACATATATTATTGAAAAAGGACAGAAAATATTTTGAACTGTCAAATTAGTTTACGCCCTTGTCATTTACGGGAAAATAAATGCTTTTGCGATTACGACTAAATTGACATTAAAACTAATCAAGTGAAGTAATTTGGCAGCATTAAATATCTTATATCCCTTTTCTCATGTTTTTTATTAGAAAAAGACATAGTAAGACTAAATTAGTATAGTTAAGTAGTAAAGTAATTAGTAAAGAAATTTGTTTAGTTCGTAAACAACAGAATCGGCTCCATTATCTAAGACAAGGTAAAAATTGTTGTAGCTTACCTATTCAATTGTGTTTTAGCAAAAATCGTAAAAGAAATAACACGAGGATATTCTCGTTTCGGCTAATAATAAGTGATTGTCTGCTATTAGAGGTGATGATAGCAACGTCTAATTAAAATGTAGGTAGGTACAAGAATTTAACCTTATTTTAATGAATGCATATACGTAAAATAATTACTGTTTTTGCATTGCAGAGTTCAGGGGCCCAAGTCTGCTAATACAATTGTCGTAATCGTGTCAGAATGGTCTATCAATGACATCGTTTTGACCAATGACGAAACAGATAGTCTTACTCTAAGCCAATGAGCGCTTAGGTTTTAACCGTTATGGTGTCATTATGACACCATTCATACACTATTGCAATAGCAGAATTGGGGCCCAGATATCTTGGTCTAGCTAACAAACAATTTTAACCATTTTAAACTTTTTGAAATAAAATTCGGCATTTCAGTAACTTTAGTCTTTACTGAGTAAACTTACTGAGAACCACACCAGCTCCTGAGTACAGTGCCACTGAGCAGTGATCGGTCATGGCCCCGCTGAGTATGTTGGTGCCCGCGAACGCGCTCAGTCGAGCCACCATCATGCCGAGACAGGCGATCATACCCCTGAAAACCAAAAATATCATCAAATTGTTCGTGGAAGTTGTCAGGTTAAGGCGACGGTAAATGGTAACGGCCGTAAATCTCAAGTTTTAAATCTCTTATTTCGGCGTCAAATAATGCAGGTTAGTTGTGCAATTTTTTTATGTTAAACTAGAACATATATACATCAATCGTACCTGTGAATATTTAACTATTATAGTAAAATACTTAATGAAATAAATTCATGAATTCAATTCAGTTCAATTCAATTCAATTCAATTCAAATCATTTATTTGCTAGAACATGGTATGTACAATGGTCTTACAGTTTTATAAGTTCCGACATATTCTGCCACATGCGGCGTGCAAAATACGAGTAATTATGACGTTAGCAACAATTCAATTAATATTATACTTAAATTAATACTCAATTACAAAAAATGTTATTATCTTATATTATATATTTTTTATTAATATATCTTGTCGTCAATAAATTCTTTAACACTATAATAAGTTTTGTTTAGTAATAGGATATGTAACTGTTTTTTGAACAATGTGAGGCGTTGTTGAGCAAGGCTTTGAGGAAGGTGATTAAATATTCTAATACACATACAGTACACGTTTCTTTTAAATATTTCTAAATGTATTGGCGGCATGCGTAATCTGTTTTTGTGTCTGGATCGGCTATTCACATTATCACTAAATTTTTCAAAAAAATGGGGATACTTTTTTACAAATAAACAGATTTCGAATATTATAGACAAGGCAATGGTAATATTTTTAGTTTTTTAAAAAGGGGTTTACAACTATCTAGATAGTGGGCTTCACATATTGCTCGGATACATATTTTTTGAGCTTTAAATACTCTATCAATTTCTACTGAGTTACCCCATATTATGATGATACCGTATCTAAGAACCGACGATACGTCGACGATACGTATGAATTACTGTCTACCCAAAACATAAAAACGTAATTACTTTCAAATCGCTCAAGATATTTTCATGATTTGTTTTGTGTGAAAAAACTATGTTACTACCTATAATATTGCCTGTTACTTTGTTTTTATTTTATATTTTAGATACTAAAAAGTAATAATACGTCTAATTCGGCACAGCGCGCTCCTTGATAGGCGAGTCGTATTGCTCGGTGGACGTATGTCGCGTTGCTTGAGCTCAGCGCAGAACACTCAAGCTATACCACCCAAATCACTCAAGGCCGTTGGCAGTTATCAGCGCCTTAATGACCTGCTTGCAAATGTTTGTCATCGCTCGTCTCTTTATCTCTTTGACGATTGGGTCGTTGAGCGTCATATAGGTACGCTGGCTTTCTATCGCTCGCGGCATGATATCACCGCGACAACTGCTAATTTGTTAGCGAACGTTCGAGGGAGAATGTCACGGTGAGAATCTCCCTCGAACTTGGCAGTTTTCACGGGGATATCACGCGGCGTGTTGGTACAAAATAGCAGTGGCGAAGAGTCAGTTTTTGTAAGAGGTAAGCCGAGCTACAAATGCTTAACTGGCCACGACAAGCCAATTAATAAAAGTAGTCAATACTGCCTGTGCTATTTTCCAAAGGGAAGCCGGTAGGAATCGTATTGTAGGGACGCTTCGCCACTGCAAAATAGACAGGCCTGCCCCGCGCCACGGGACGCGTAAGGTTATCGGGGCTTAAAATCGAAAAGCCTTGAAATCGAAAAATCTTGAAGTGCAAGCTTTACTTGCAAGCCGTAAAAATCCTGATTTCCTTACAAAAGTCTGATTTTTTGCCTAAAATAAAACTCAGTAGGTAATTAATCATTAGGTTTTTAAGAAAACTGTTGCGGCTCGAATACACCAAATCCGTCATCACGACCGATTTTGTCGGCCGATGGCGGTCGTGTTGGTGTACGCGCTCTCTATAATTTATAAGTGTTTGATTCAATCGTCCGAGTTCGTCCGTGAGCCGTTAGCATAGTGCAAAGATGATTTTTTTGCTTAGATACCTAACGTACTTATTGCAGAATCCAACTCAAGACTCAAGAATTACTTGAGACTAGTTTCATGCAACCAATTAAATGACTGTTTGTAAACTAGTATTTTCTTTTATTTTATTTGATAATAGGCTTGCGTTGAACCGCCATCTCGCCTGATGTTATGCGATGATGCGGCTACGATGGAGCACGCTTGCCTAGAAGAAACAGTTTCACTCGTGGCTTGAAGACACCCAGATTGTAACTGTCGGGGAACACCCACTTGGGCAGTGCATTCCACTGTTTGGCGGTTTTCACAATGAAAGTGGAATCAAAGCGCCTGGCTTAATCTCAAGAAATGCTTGAGTAATAATGTCTTAGGTTTTCGCGATTATTACACATTATAATAAAACAAGTTTAAACGGATTAAATCGCGTATATTACGGATTTTTACAGAGTTTTCCTGACGTTTCGAACACTTTGCAGCGTTCGTGTCGTAGTCGTCCTGCGACCACGAACGCTGCAAAGTGTTCGAAACGTCAGGAAAACTCTGTAAAAATCCGTAATATACGCGATTTAATCCGTTTAAACTTGTTTTATTAAAATGCTTGAGTCTTGAGTTAGCTCCGGAATACTAAGCCTAATCATACCAAGAACAGCTCACCTATAAGACGTAGGATACAAGTCGACGAAGTACGAGGATATGACTCCGAAGACCATGGCGGTGGTGAGGAACACGTAGAACAGGACCAGGCCCGATATCGCCTCGCCGGTGTTGTTGATGCCGGCGCCCGCTGCTGCTGCTATTATCAAGATGATGATCGTCAGCAGCTGTGGAAGAATAGCTTCAATATAGCTTGGTTTTGTTAGATCTCTGCTAATATAACAAAGCTGAAGAGTTTGTTTGTTTAAACGCGCTAATCTCCGGAACTACTAGTTGGATTCCAAAGAATATTTTTGTACTAGCTTCTGCCCGCGGCTTCGCCCGCGTTTTCGGGATAAAAAGTAGCCTATGTGTTATTCTGATGTATAAGCTATATTACTGTAAAGTTTCATCAAAACCCGTTCAGTAGTTTTTGCGTGAAAGAGTAACAAACATCCATACATCCATCCATCTATCCATACATCCTCACAACCTTTCACGTTTATAATATTAGTAGGATAGAATATGATAGCCAGATTAGCAAATTACTATTTTTAGTCAATTCATTATTTAACCTCAGTTCAGTCAACTGTGAGTCATGGTACTGAATTAATTACGAAAATTATTGGCCTTCTGTTAAAAAATCATGAATTTTTATTTTAAACTTTTTTTTTTTGCTTTTGTCTCAGTTTCACACACTTGTCAAAATTTAGGCGTTAGATGACTAAATAAACCATTAATTATAATAAATTATAATATCTACCTAGTAAATAGTATTACCTAATTATTAAATTACGGAACAGAAGCTGGCTTGACTGACCATTAAATTTATAAAACCACCAGCACTTGGCCGGCGACTTTGTTCGCGTGTCCAACAGGAACTTGTAATTCTTGCAGCCACATAGCCGTTTTCAATTATGTATTCCACCGTTTTGCTAACTACAGATATAAATTCTAACATTACTTCTTTATTAGCGGAAAAAGCCTACCTAGATAGTTATTTGAAAACGGTCATTAGACGAATTTGTGACTGTCCGTCAATATAGTATTCTATTCCTTTTAACGTAACGACTGATTTTGCAGTCATCAGAGTAGCTCCATTCGAGTTCGAAACTGCTCGGACATATCCGAAATAAATACGTGAGTACCTAAACCGTGAACATTAATTAATCTCATAAAACTTAAGTTACCTACTATTAGTAGGTAATTGATAGAAAAACACCATCGGATGACAAAGAAATTACTTTGAAGGTTAATTCGCTTTCCTACGGTCACAAATGATTGTCTATTATATATGTTGCCATAGGAATAAAGCGACGTTCACGTTAACCTTCAAAGTGATAATGAAACTTAAAACAATTAAAGGTAATAATACATGATCTTGATGCGATTAACTTGCAAGATTGTAGATACTTAATGATAAATTGTAATCATCTTGACATTTTTTATTAATTGAGCAATTCTCGCATTTAGGGTCCTACCCTTCATACTCGAAATATTTTTGGGGGCACATCTATAGGTGGTAAAGATGCCATACAAACGAAAAAAAAATATTCTGAGTATTTTTTTTTTTTTTAATAAATAAATAAAATTATTTGAAATCAATTATTTGACACATAAAAATACTATTTTCGACATCCATTACGCTTGTTTCTAATTTTAATAGTAAGGTACGTAAAAACTAGCGTAATGGATGTTGAAAATAATATTTTTAATGTGTGTCAAATAATTTTAAATTAATTTATTTATAAAAAAAATATACTCAGATCTTTGTTTTCGTTTGTATGGCATCATTACCACCTACAGATGTGCCTCTTAAAATATTTCGAGTATGAAGTGTAGGACCCTATATATCTAGGTATACAATTAGTATCTCGAAAACGGCTCTAACGATTTGAATGAAATTTTGGATTTAGAGAATGTTTTACTTTCCAAGTGTATATAGATAGGTGTGATTCCTGAGAAAAACCGTTTTCACACAAAAAAAAAACAAAAGAAGAAGCTCGGTCGCCCAGGTACCTACTAAATAATAAAGTACTGAGTACAAGTTTCTTTGTGACACACACATTCTAAGTCCTTGAGGTCATAATTATTATTTAAAAAATCTAAAATGAAAAATTTTGTTGCATTCCACCATAGCCTTTTAGAAGCAGCTCGTTTGTGGAATGCATTACCACTTAAGGCCCCGGTATACGCCAACGGCCTTGAGTGATTTGGGCGGTATAGCTTGAGTGTTCTGCGCTGAGCTCAAGCAACGCGACATAGATCCACCGAGCAATACGACTCGCCTATCAAGGAGCGCGCTGTGCAGAATTAGACGCATTATTACTTTTTAGTATCTAAAACATAAAATAAAAAAAAAGTAACAGGTATTATTATAGGTAGTAACATAGTCTTTTCACACAAAACAAATCATGAAAATATCTTAAGCGGTTTGAAAGTAATTACGTTTTTATGTTTTGGGTAGACACGAATTCATGAATTTATTTCATTAAGTATTTTACAACAATAGTTAAATATTCACAGGTACGATTGATGTATATATGTTCTAGTTTAACATAAAAAAATTGCACAACTAACCTGCATTATTTGACGGCGAAATAAGAGATTTAAAACTGGCCGTTACCATTTACCTTCGCCTTAACGTCAAACGTGCTCGATCTATTGCTGTTTTAAAAAAATTGTTACAGAGTATTACCTACTTGCTAATGCTATTCTAATTTTATTATTTTCTTCCACTTTCTCATTCGTATTCAATATGATTAGTTTATTAGCTATGCTATGCGTTGCAATGCCCGTTTTTCTATCATAAACCTTCCTTGGTATCTTTACAACAACTGTACAAAGTTTCAAGTCAATCAGTTGAACTATTTTCAAGTTTTTGTGATACTAATGTGTGGCAATTCATTTTTAAATATAAAAAGAAGAATAAATACTTATACCTAGATATTTATAATATAATGTCTGATTTATTTTATGTTGTTGTTGTCATTGTTTTGTGATGTCTAAGTAATATTATGTACCTACCTACACCGAGACTGCCCAATAATTCGCTCGTATCTTTCAGTCCAACCAAAGGTTGTCTGGAAGAGATTGTCTTCTGCGATAAAACCGCCATTCCGTACATTATTAATTGTTACTTCTTGTTTTGTAAATATTATTTGTGATGTACAATCTACACTAATATCTGAAGAGTTTACTGTTTGTTATTAAATACTAGCTTCCGCCCGCGGCTTCGCCCGCGTTTTTGGGATAAAAAGTAGCCTATGTGTTATTTTGATGTATAAGCTATATTACTGTAAAGATTCATCAAAATCCGTTCAGTAGTTTTTCCGTGAAAGAGTAACAAACATCCATACATACATACATCCATCCTCACAAACTTTCACATTTATAATATTAGTAGGAAGTAGGATAGGATATATCTAAGACATTTCAAAAAGTTTTTTGTTTGTTTGTTTAAACGCGCTAATCTCTGGAACGACCAGTCGGATTCAAAAATTCTTTTTGTATATGATAGCCAGATTCATGAGGAATAGTATAGGCTATTTAACATCACGCTTATGACTCTTGGGAGCCGAGCAAAAAGAAAGAAAGAACGCTAAGCAAAAACGAAGTATTAGCGCGAGCGATTAAATGATCCAATTTCTTCACTACATCACTACATAGTATAAAACAAAGTCGCTTCCCGCTGTCTGTCTGTTCCTATGTATGCTTAGATCTTTAAAACTACGCAACGGATTTTGATGCGGTTTTTTTTAATAGGTAGAGTGATTCAAGAGGAAGTTTTATATGTATAATCTAAAGTTAAATGTATACAGGGAAAAACTATTAAAACCAGTGCGGATATTTTAGGAGGTGAAAGTACTCATGAATATGACCAACTTTTATTATGGGACCGACACTGAAATATGAAAAAAAAAAACAGCTGTTCCATACATTTTGATCGTGTTGTGGTGCATTTTGGTAGGGAACAGCTGATTTTTTTTTCATATTTCATTGTCGGTCCCATAATAAAAGTTGATCATATTCATGAGTACTTTCACCTCCTAAAATATCCGCACTGGTTTTAATTTTACCCTGTATAATAAAGTTTATGGGCCGTACCACAAAAAAGATAGACACGCGTTAAACGCGAATGCTACCAAAAATAATAGGGAGGGACGAACAATGAGTGATCCTTTATGGGTTCCGTTTAAATTCCTTTTAAGATACGGAAATTTCAGAACGAATCAAAACAATGCTACGAATTTATCGAACGTGCCACGTGAATTATTATCTCGTTGTAATATATTATTTACTTCTAAACTAATGATTGATAACTATGGAACATCCAAAGCGTATCAAATACGCCACATTTATGTACTCTTTACAGCTCTGCCCCGCGGTGTCACCCGCCGTTTATTTTAAACTAGCTTCTGCCCGCGGCTTTGCCCGTGTTTTTCGGGATTAAAATTTATTATACAGGGTGGCAGGTTAGACAGTGGAAATATTTAAAGGGGTCATTGTACTCATCGCTATGAACAACTTTTACTATGGGACAAATCCTGAAGTCTCGAAAAAAAAATCTGCTGTTCCATACATTTTGTTGAGTTATGTGAACATAAATGTATGGAACAGCAGACACTATATATTTTTTTAATTTTCTATTTTGACACAACCACCCGCGATTATATCCACCTACCTAGTTTCTGATACTCCTTGATTTAGTTGCTGACCAGCCTATCTATTGGGAGAATCCCACGTGACATTCTCCCTCAAACGTTCGCAAACAAATTGGCAGTTCTCGCGGTGACATCACGCAGCGAGTCGGTACAGAACAGACCTGCAGGTATTGCTGGTGTTCTTTTTTTTTACGGGCGATAAAAAAATATTAAGAAAATAAGTTAATATACAGGGTGGCAGGTTAAACAGTGGAAATATTTTAAGGGGTCATTGTACTCATAATTATGAACAACTTTTACTATGGGACTAACCCAGAAATCGCGAAAAAAAATCAGCTGTTCCATACATTTTGTTGAGTTATGTGAACATATATGTATGGAACAGGTGAATTTTTTTTGGCGATTTCAGCGTTGGTCCCATATTAAAAGTTGTTTATAATGATGAGTACAATGACCCCTTAAAATATTTCCACTGTTTAACCTGCCACCCTGTATAAAATAAGAAAATAAGTTTTCAGCAGATTTTTCTTGCTGATCGAATAATTACACAAATACCGTTATAATTACTTCCCATATTATTTTTAGTGTAGATAAACAGCTGAGGTTATCATTATCACATTAAACAGTACTGGACTGGTTCAAGTTGATATATTTTTGTTAAAATGATGGTCACACAGAATGGCAACGTTTGTGCTATCTTCGCCGGCCATAGGTCTTAACCTTCTAATATTTGTCTGCTGATATCTCTACGCATCAACATAATGTTGTTAAATATAAAAATAAGAAAAATATTCAGAGTTTAAAATATTCTTCTAATAATGCCTTAAATTATGGATTATTACCGCATCATCGCTTAACATCAGGCGAAATGGCGGTCAAGCGCAAGCCTATCATCGAATAAAGAACTTACGTGGTATATCATTTAGGGCCAAGTTCACCGATAAGTTAACAGTCTGCTAAATTTAAAGCGGCTGTTTATCATGACGATTTATATATGATTTACTAGCTTTCCCCCGACTTCGTCTGCGTGGAAATGGATGAAAAGTAACCTTTTCCAGGTCCCAGGCTACCACTTTACCGAATTTCATCCAAATCCGTCAAGCCGTTTCAGCGTGAAGAAGTAACAAACATACACACACAAACTTTCGCATTTTTAATATTAGTGGGTTTAGTGGGATTACATTAGATATTAGTGAGAAGTAGGATAGAACTGGGGCTGCCCCGGTTTAAGCAGAGGTCGCTGGTTCAAATCCTGCCTGTGTCATTTCTTTTTGAAAATCTCTTATATACATACATATATTTAATAACATTAAATAAGCAGAACATGCCTTTAACATGTTTAAAATTTACAAAAACATACATTTATAATATATGCTAGCATAGCATAATCGGCCCATAATGTTCCCACTGCTGGGACACAGGCCTCCTCTCTGTGAGAGGGAGTGGGCCGTAGTCCACCACGCGGGCCCAGTGCGGGTTGGTGGACGTCACATGTTTTCGAATTTTTGGTTCTAGGACATGCCGGTTTCCTCACGATGTTTTCCTTCACCGTTAAAGCAAGTGATAATTAATTTCTAATACGCACATGACTTCGAAAAGTCAGCGGTGCGTGCCTCGGGATCAAACTTGAACCATTTGCCGTGGGAGGCACATGGTTAGACCACTAGGCTATCATTGCTATATACTAGCAATCCTCTTGAATCGCTCTATCTATTCAAAAAAGCCGCATCAAAATCCGTTGCGTAGTTTTAAAGATCTAAGCATACATAGGGACAGACAGACAGGAAGTGACTTTGTTTTATACTATGTAGTGATAGTGATTAAGTACCTTTCTCTTGCCGGCACACTGTGAGATGAGCGCGTTGAGCACAAAGAAGGACATCCCGTGAGCACATCCAGCCCAGATGGTGTTATCTTCTATACTGTTCTTGCATTCTGACGACTCCTGCAAAGGATTTAAATGTTAATGTCTTATACAGGGTGGCAGGTTAGACAATGGAAATATTTTAAGGGGTCATTGTACTCATCATTATGAACAACTTTTACTGTGACCAACCCTGAAATCGCGAAGAAAAATTAGCTGTTCCATACATTTATGTTCACATAACTCAACAAAATGTATGGAACAGCTGATCTTTCTTTCGCGATTTCAGGGTTGGTCCCATAGTAAAAGTTGTTCATAATGATGAGTACAATGACCCCTTAAAATATTTCCACTGTTTAACCTGCCACCCTGTATATTAGGACGTAAAAATTACTAACAATCCAATCCTGACTAGGGACCCTGAACCTTACAGAATACCACAGCCAAATAACACTACTATTCCGTAGTGTTGTGTTCTTGTAGTGAGTAAGGTCACCAGAGCTCCTGAGGTCGGCTGTGTTGACAGCGGGGACCTGCAACTTGTCGCCTAAGCTGTCGGCACAGCGAATCCGTCGGCAACGCGCTTGTGATACTCAGTGTTGCCAGCGTTTCATAGGCTACGGTAATCGCTTACCATCAGGCGGGCTGTACGCCTGTTTACCACAATTGCTGTACCTACTTGTATTAAAAAAAAATGTTTATATTCGGATTTTTTTTTTATGAAGAAAACACCTTTTTCTCCACATTTCTCCAAAATCGTGAGTGCATTTAAAAAAAATTCTGAGATGCACAAATAATCAGACCTGAAACAAATATTTGTTCCGGGTGGGAATCGAACCCGCAGCACGTCGCGCAGCAGCCGATCTCTCAGCCACTGCGCCAAATGTGCCGCCATTTTTGATCTGAACACCTAATGAAATCAAGTCAAAGAATGGTGCTGATTCTGTTGTTTACGAACTAAACTATTTTAGTCTTATTACGTCTCTTTCTAATTAAAAACATGAGAGAGGGATAGCAGGGGGGTGATTCTCGCGGGTGATATTCTGATATCGAATTCGATATATATCGCAACAAATGTCAAAATGGTAGGGATTTTTTGAGAGTTTTTGCAATATATATCGAATTCGATATCAATATCGAACCCGCGAGACTCACCCCCCAGATATTTAATCCTGTCAAATTAGTCAACTTAAATAGTTTTAACGTCAATTTAGTCGTAATCGCAAAAGGTCATGACTATTTTCCCGTAAATGACAAGAGCGTAGACTAATTTGACAGTTCTTAATATTTTCTGTCCTTTTCCAATTATATTTGTAAGAACGAGATACAGTGTGATTAAAATTAGTTTAGCGCGATGTTCAACAGAATCAGCACCAATGTGATTATTTGGTGATAATGGTGATGTAATTCCACGTACCTGTGTATCATCAACAGCTGTGGTGTTGGTGAGGTGGAACAGGTCGCAGAAGGAGGCGTCGGCGGCGCTGGTCGCGTACGACGTGAAGAAGATGTTGAAGATGGTCGGCAGGATGATCGCGAAGCTGTTGTTACTGTTCGGAAGAAGATCATTAATTTAGTAACAAAGTTTTTAATATACATGGTGGCAAGTTAGCCAGTGGAAATATTTTAAGGGGTCATTGTACTCATCATTATGAACAACTTTTACTATGGCACCAACCTTGAAATGGTGAAAAAAAAATCAGCTGTTCCATACATTTGTGTTCACATAACTCAACAAAATGTATGAAACAGCGGATTTTTTTTTTCGCGATTTCAGTGTTGGTCCCATAGTAAAAGCTGTTTACAATGATGAGTAGAATGACTGCTTAAAATATTTCCACTGTCTAACCTGCCACCCTGTATTAACTCGGCGGGAGGCGCTACCGGCGGGTAAAATTTACCACATAGTACATAAGTTCCTAAATATTTATTTTTCTGCGTCTTTTTGTGCAACGCCGTTTTAGGTACCTTTTTACAGATGTACGGCGGTTCACCATTTTGAATAGACGGTCAGATGGCGCACGGCATAGCATAAGCATAATACATAGCATAATCGGCCTATAATGTTCCCACTGCTGGGACACAGGCCTCCTCTGTGAGAGGGAGTGGGCCGTAGTCCACCACGCGGGCCCAGTGCGGGTTGGTGGACGTCGCATGTCTTCGAATTTTTGGTTCTAGGACATGCCGGTTTCCTCACAATGTTTTCCTTCACCGTTAAAGCAAGTGATAATTAATTTCTAATACGCACATGACTTCGAAAGTCAGCGGTGCGTGCCTCGGGATCGAACTCGGACCATTCGCCGTGGGAAGCACATGGTTAAGCCACTAGGCTATCACTGCGGATTAGCTTATCACTGCCGTGGCGCACGGCGTTCAGGCATAAACGCGATATAATTGATGTTTATGTTTGCATAAAATCTTTATTCCTCGATGATTATGAATGGTCATATAAGCAAGTCATCACGTAAAGAAAACACTCTGTAGGTACCCATTTTGTATGGAGAAGGAGTGCAGAAAGCCAACATTTTTATATTTTTCCTTAGAAAACGCTTTAACAAACACAATTGGCTGAATTTCGACACAGGCAATACTAGTAATTAAACAAAATAGTTTCTTGCGATTTTATACGAGTTTATTAGCGATGTCTCGTAATAACGACAACTTGCAATCTCAAAGCAAAAGGCGTAGAGCCTGGTACCAATCAATATTAATGTCGAGCACATTATTGAACTATGAATAGGTATATATTTAAAATGATTTTATGATATTCGGATGGTTATAAACACAAAATTCAATGTTATTAAATACTTATATGAGAGATTTTCAAAAACAACTGACCCAGGCAGGATGCACAGGCGGTTTTTGAAAATCTCATATATATACTAACATTAAATAAGCATAACATGGCTTTAACATGTTTAATATTCGCAAAAATATACACTTACAAAATTCAATTTATCAATTAAAAATGGGACAAATATTTTTGGCAAAGTGATCGTCTGCTACGACATCGTATTTCGCGCAGGGGATTGCCTACGGCATCGTAGCATCGTAGTGGGAATAAAATTATTGTGACAGCTACGCCGTAGCAACCATACGGTATTTTTGTTCCAAGTAATGAGCCCGCCCACACGGCTAGATTGCATTCGGCTTCTACGGTCGACCCGGCGCACCCACCGTGCATTCTGACTGGACGTCAGGTTTTTTACCCTGATCCGGCCGGGTCTGGTTAACCGGACCGGTTTACCCTCAGATCATAGAAAACAAGGAGATGTGCCAAGGCGCTATCGAGCTTGATGCCTGATCTTGAGCAAATTGCTCATATTAAAAACGTACGCGTTGGCGACGAACCGAACACGATCGATGGTATAAATACAGTGTTTTAGTTTAGTGCTACTGTTGAGTGACGATTAACAGTGTTAGATTGAGGGTGTGCGGAATGTTCAATGCGTGGGAGATCTTTTTATTCACAAGGAGCGCTTAAATATGCGCGTAATTGTGTCGAAAAATGTACTAAAAGTGGCATCAGTTGTTCCCGTACTAATTTGCTTTGATGGCATATCTCCTTGTTTCTATGATCTGAGGGTTTACCTGACGTGTGCGGCCTCCCTAACGTGTATTGTAAGAAGGGACGATTCTAGCTTTAGAACAATAGCTAGGGCGCTAAGATATTAAAATATATTATTTTATTAGCCTTACGCGATGTAAGTGACGAAGGTTAGATAGTACAACAGCGCAGTCTTCCACAGGAGAGGCGGCTGGAACAGAGGAGCTATCTGCGTCCAGAGAGAGTGGAGGGAGAACACTCCCACTTCCTCTTTGTTGCCGTCTTCCAGGTAGATACGTTTCACCTGGAAAAATAAAAATACATTTTGTTTTAAAGGTCTTAAAGGATTTCTCCTGTATCTTGGGTGCGTAACTGTAGGAGCAGTCCGTGTATGTTGATCACTGGTTGACTGGCTAGCCTTATAGTTACCCAACTTGTCTCACAGAAGCATATTGCTATGCTAGCATGTTGCTATTAGGCCTCTAACAGACAACGTTCTTTTTGCGTGATTTACAACAAAGCGCCCGAACTAGGTAAGTGAAGTAAACTTACTTCATTTGTGAAACTTCACAAATTGTTCTGGCTCTTCGTTCTCCATAGCGCAAAAGAAACTTCTTTAGCTGCATAGTTAATGGTAGCCTTTTATTGAACATTGTAAAACTTATTAAGAAAATTAGGGCAATACGCAAAAATGTGAATAATTTTCACATTATAATCTAAAGCGCTGAGCAGACCATGGACGATTTGTCCACTACGATAATATAACCTATAGAAATCGTCGCGGACAAATTGTCCATTGTCTGTTCACCGCATAATAGGGTTGTCAAACTATAAATAATGCCTATAACAACAGCAATTTATTTACAAACATTGTAAATAAATTGCTATATTTATAAGTTTTAGGGCTCTTTCAATTTTATTTTATTATTTAGAAAAAAACAACCAGCGGTGCGCAGTACGACACCCGCACGGCTGCCGCACGATTACCGCATGGCAGCAGTCTGACACCAAACGTCTAAATTGAAAGAGCCCTTACAATCAAAGTCGATAATTCCAATAACACTTACAGGAAACTTGTCCCCATCATGCCCATTAGCCACATACATCCTCTTCAGCACCTGCACAGCCTCCTCATTCCTGCCCACGTTGGCGAGGAACTTGGGGCTCTCGCTGTAGCACCACAGAAGCAGCGCGCTGACCCCGAGTGGGAGTGCCATGATGAGGGTCAGAAGACGCCACGGCCGGTAGACGATGCCGAGGAGGTGGACCGTGAAGTCCAGTTTCATTATGAGGTAGGCGGTTACTGGAAAATATAATAAGTTGATCAGCTTTTGGTCTATTGTCCTTTTCATGGAGGGAAATTCTGATTACTTCATTGAGCAGCCGAGAGGACGCCGTCATACTAAAATAATATAATTTTTACTACATCGAGGTAGACGATACTTGATAAGTTATAGTGTCTCATTAGTATATCGAGATTATTAAGACAAAACATCAAAGAGACAGAAAAAAGAGAATTTGCAAAAGATGATAGAGTTCTACTTTCATATCTAGTACAACGACAGTGACACCTACTGGCTACATTGAGAACTACCTACCTGGCAGCTAGACAGCTGGCAATTAAACAGTTCTAAATGAAACTACAAATATATCTGACGTTATGAATCCTACATCGTGCAGGAAGAGCTTTCAAAGCGATAAGCATATTTATTTAAACAGATTACCTCACATCAACCGCTGGGGGCAGGGGCCCACCAGAAAATACAAGCCGGTCTGGTCGGAAGATCCTCCCTTTTCGTTGGAAGGAAAATCCACCTAGTTCCTCCACTCCCTAAACTAGGTTGACATTGTAAGATAGGTGCTTTCACCAGATTTGGAGGTTCTACAACTTCATGCTAGCCCTTTTCAGGAGTCGAAGACACTTACTATAATACAGAGTAGGCGTGATCATGAGCGCGCTGGTGATGAGCAGCATATACTTAGCGCGGACCCTGGTACCGCAGCATTCACCAATCAGCGCATACGTTGCTGACTCGGCTGCGCTTGACCTGCAATGAGGGAAATTAGTATGATAATATAATAATAATATCAGCCCTGTTTATAAACTGTCCCACTGCTGGGCACGGGCCTCCTCTCAGAATGAAAGGGCATAGGCCATAGTCCACCACGCCGAAGTGCGGGTTGGCAGACTTCACACAACTTCAAGAACTTTATGGAGAACTCTCAGGCATGCAGGTTTCCTCACGATGTTTTCCTTCACCGTTAAGCAAGTAATAATTATTTTTTTAATACGCACATGACTTTGAAAAGTCAGCGGTGCGTGCCTCGGGATCGAACTCGAACTTTTCGCTGTGGGTGGCACATGGTTACCACTAGGCTACTGGCAAGTATGATAACGATTTTCGTATAGAAGGCTGCTGGCCGATATCCAGCACGCGTAGGCATGCGGGTTTTGTAGACGGAAGAATAGACAAAATGACAGATTGTAGAAAGATTTTCAGCATAGGGGTGTTATAGATGAAGGTAAGAAATGTTTCTATTACTTACAGAGCTGAGCTGATGAACCTCAGAGCTGCTAACACCTGCCAGGTGGGCGACAGGCTGCTGACGGCGGAGCTGACGAAGCTGCCGCACATCGCCCACATGAGGACCAGCTTCCTGCCCCTGGTGTCCGACAGGTAGCCCCATGGATATGACATCACTATTATACCTGGAATTAAGAAGAAAGGATTTTGTTTAGGAAGCTGTATTTTATTTTTTTTAAATCTGATTCACGCCCCTGCTATCACTTAATTTTTGCTTAGCGTTGTTTTGTCTTTTTAGGGTTCCGTATCAAAATGATAAAAAGGAACCCTTATGGTGCGTCTTTGCCTGTCTGTCTGTCTGTCTGTCACACCTGCTTATTTCAGCAACTACTAATGCTATCGACTTGAAATTTGGAACAGTTATAAAAAATGCTTGCCAAACTTTATTGAAAATGAATAAAGTAAGTCAAGTGACATATCATATGAAAGGGCTTGATCTGCAAATTTCAAAATATATTTTCATTTTATTTTATGTCTCACAGTTTTCGACATATGATGAAAAATGACTGAAAAAATACCATTTCCTCCCCCCCCCCTTATCTCCGAAGTTTGCGGAGCGAAAAATCTAAAATAATTAGAGTTGTTAGGAATTGACTCAAATATTGCACCAAAAATAATACGATGTTCCTAACTAGTGCAGTTTTTTCAAAATCATCAAAATTCCTTCACAAACAAACTTAGTTATGCGGTCTGGTTTTTTTCACTTTATACGTCCAAAACCGATACGGAACCCTCGGTGCGCGAGTACGACTCGCACTTGGTCGGTTTTTTTTGCTCGGCTCCTAAGTGTCATAGTTTGATTTTAAATAGCTAGGTATACTATTTCTCATCAATCTGGCCATCTATCTGATATTTTGAATTCAACTAGTATTTCCAGAGATTAGTGCGTTTAAACAAACAAACAAAAAAATCTCTTTAGGTTTATTATATAGATAGTAATGATAGTATAGAGATAGACCATTGATTTTTTTAGACCACCAAAGGGGGGGGGGGGGGGGGCGCCCCTCTTGGGAGGCGCGAAGACATGTACAGGGGGGCGCGGGCAACTGTTATCACTCCGGTCGCCGGTGCTAATTGCTGGACTCTGGGCTGGGGCGAGGCGTGGGCATATTCATTATAAGCAGTAGGGAGGCTTGATACTTATAAGTTTGGGAACCTCTGGTATAGACAAAGCCAAGTTGAAATGTCTCCTGTACCTGTAATTTTTGCTTGAACAAGCTCTTTCACAAGAAGCTCATAACTTCTTACAACTTACCAGCAAAAGACATGGAGGACAGGATCCCGATCTGGCTGAGGGTGAGGTCCAGGTCGCAGGTGGAGGCGGTCACGATGATGCCCAGGCCGAAGATGTCGATGCCCATGGCGATGATCAGCACGAAGCATGTTACAAGCAGCCCGTAGTTGTACTTGCCGTGACCTGGAGTGAGGGTCTGATCAGTAAGATGTAGTTTAAGAACCTTTTTTAGGGTTCCGTAGCCAAATGGCAAAAATGGATCCCTTATAATTTCGTCCTGTCCATCTGTTTGTCCGTCCATATGTCACAGCCATTTTACTCGGAGACTATTGGCACTTTATAGATGAAACTTCGCAGGTAGATGTCTTCCGTGAACCGCCATAAAGGCGTGTTGTAAAATTACGAAAAAAAAATATATTTAGGGGATATTCCCTCTCCATACATGAAACTGAGGGATGAAAAAAGTAGGTATATTTTCGGCGACCTCTTTATTCGAGCTTGATTTTACTTACTTAACTTTATATAGGCAAAAAACAGTTTTCCCAAAAATCGATTTTTATGAGGGCATGTAAATAGGTATAGGTACATGTTATAATAATTATAATAATTCAGGCCACATCTTAGAAATCATTTGAAAATATCGTGATCTCCTAATATCTGATCTATTATTTTGTGATAACTGTCATGCTTCTGATAACTTCGATCTTTACATCACATGAAAGATTATTATTATCTGTCTGTACCTAGCATAGAAACATAAAGATCACGGTATTTTCACGTGGAATAACATTGTTTCTATTATCACACCCCGTGTTAGATTCAAACAAGCAAAGGGCTAACAAAATGGGCCCACCTGTTTAGTGTTTGTAAAAATAAACCCGTCAAATAATAAAGCAGATAGTAAACAAAGTATTTAAAACCAGTGTTTGGTAGTATAAATAACAATGTAACAACAACTGTTGCTAATTCTTTTAACTAACAACATGGAACGAATTATGACATTGACGTACAAGAAGTTATTGATAAACAGGTTTTGTTTTTAATTGAGATTAATATACATTGAAAAAAAATGATGCAGTTATGACAGGAGAGTAGGTATCCTACTATACAAAAAGTAGTCATAATTTTATTAGGCCAGGGTCGCGCTGTTGCGGCGACAGCGACGCGACGGCGATTTCGTGATCAAATAAGTTTCGCTTGTCGTTTCTGCAGTGTGGCCACCGAAATATGTTTATTTTCACGAAATCGCCGTCGTGTCGCTTTCGCCGTACCAGTGCGGCCCCGGCCTTAGGCTGTAAACAGGTGGGCTAGAAGTCGTAATGACCAGACTAAAAAATCGTGAAGTCTCGCAGAAAATAATCACGATTACCCAAAAAAGTCGTGATAGTTCTGGACTGTGTTGACAGCGGCGAACCTAACATCTCAAAAATATACATTTATAATGCCCGCGACTTCGTCCGCGTCACCCACTGTGCATTTTTCCGGGAAAGAAAGTAGCCTATATAGCATTCAGTAACAATGCAGCTTCCCATTAATGAAAGAATTTTCAGATTCGCATCAGTAGTTCCGGAGATTACCTCTACATACAAACTTAGAAACTTTACCTGTTTATAATATTAGTATAGATAGATAGTGATATCACATCGATGCCCTATAACTGGTAGAGTTAAAGGCATTGAGTTGGAGTATTAATTTCCGATGTCACCAACGTTTATATAAAGATGCGTATTCAAAGGGATTTCAAATTTCGACTGAAGCGAGCGAGACTCGGCAGCTCAATTGGCGGATCATTTGCCACGGTTCGGCAGAGATCGCGGGTTTGAATCCCGCTCGCGTCAGTTGATTTTTGAAATAGTATATTAATTTTAATAACAGAAGGAAGGTTTCAATTAGTTTTTGTAAACAAACCATTTAACCCGTCGACTGACGGTGCTCAGATCCACGGGACATAATATACACGGTAGCAGGTTAAACATTGGAAATGTTTTAAGGGGTCATTGTACTCATCATTATGAACAACTTTTACTAAGGGACCAAACCTGAAATCGCGAAAAAAAAATCAGCTGTTCCATACATTTATGTTCACGTAACTCAACAAAATGTATGGAACAGTTGTTTTTTTTTTCGCTTTTTCAGGTTTATTCCCATAGTAAAAGTTGTTCATAATGATGAGTACAATGACCCCTTAAAATATTTCCACTGTTTAACCTGCCACCCTGTATTTTCAATTGTGTCTATTATTGCGGCAGTCAAGTAGTTAACGCCTGTAACGCTATTAGTGCTAGATAAAAAACAAAATTAGCTAATTTTATAGTCTTCATTATTTATTATAAATTCCAATGTTGGTGGACAACCTTGACACATTATGGACGGCTTACCGTGTTTAGCACCTGTACTAATATTATAAAGAGGAGAGATTTTTTTGTTTGTTTGTTTGTACCGAATAGGCTCTGAAACTACTGGACCGATTTTAAAAATTATTTCACTAATAGAAAGCTACATTATCACTGAGTAACATAGGCTACTTTTTATCCCGAAAAAATGCACAGTTCCTGTGGGACACGCGGACGAAGTCGCCGGCGAAGTGCTAGTTATCTACAATGTAGCTGAAATGAACGTCTTCATTTTTAACCAACTATAGATAAATGGCTGAATATGGCATATTTGCTACAAAAATATATACAGTACCTACACATAAGTAGGTACATAATAAGTTCGGATAGTCTTGAATTTTGGTTATATACAGGATGTCAGGCTAGACAGCGGAAATACGAAAAGGGGTCATTATACTCATTATGAACAACTTTTACTATAAGACCAACCCTGAAATCGCGAAAAAAACATCAGCTGTTCCATACATTTCTGTTCACATAACTTAACAAAATGTATGGAATAGCTGATTTTTTTTCGTGATTTCAGTGTTGATCCCTTAGTAAAAGTTGTTCATAATGACGAGTACAATGACCCCTTTTCTTATTTCCACTGTCTAACCTGACACCCTGTATACTGCATATTTTCTATTTTTTGTTAGTAATGGAAATAGGATAATTCCTTCTCTTGTGTTAAATTACAGTAATAATGAGCACTAATATCTGAACCCAAAAGCTGATTTCTCAAAACTGCCTGATTGTGGACTGGACCTCTTTTGCATAATTAGGTCTTTAATTGTAATTCGTACCTATTTTGTTTTAATGTTACTTAAGGAAGAGGAAATGTCACATAGTTTTGCAGCCTTGTGTTGCCAACCTTGAGAAAAACATTATCAGAAGCAATTTTTTACGAAATTTTTATTGCCTCTTCATTAGCATGAACTAGGTATCAAAGAAACTGGTTATGTTACGCTGTTGTTTGATATCATGATCTTAATTTTTAAGTTGTAATGTTTAGTAAAGATTTGAAGTTTGATCGTCGCTTGACCCTATGATATGGTGCTGTAAAAAATTTTTTTTTTTTCAATCTCATAAATTTTTTCATCACCACTGCTATAAAAACGGTGAAGGAACACATCGTGAGAAAACCGGCAGGTCTCAGGAATTCGAAGACATATTCCACCAATCCGCACTGGGCCAGCGTGTCACAGAGTGGAGGTCTGATTCCCAGCAGTGAGAACATTATATAAGGCTAATTATGTTATTTCTATTACCTACTTATAAAATTTGTGGAACGAAAGTCACTCCTCTTATAGACAAAGAACAATAAGCTTGCTGATGATATTTTAATAAAACATTTAATAAAAAAGTGTTTTAATACTACAAACATCTTAGATCTTAGAGCATTATTTTTATCATATTTCCTCACATTATTGTCAAAGTGAAAATAATGGTCACACATGCTCGGTTAAAGACCCCTGATCTATGCAATAAGTCATTGCATCGAATACATGGGTCTATTTCTTCAATAATAGGTGCATATTTTTGAGAGATATACCAAATTCTGCGCATGTGAATCTCAATAGAAATGATGTAAGTAAATTAATCTGTCGTTTGTATGTATCGCCATACCAGTGACGTCATTAACGCTAGTCGAAAAAGATTATGTGCAACTTATAAGAGAACTGGAGTGATAGCCTAGCTAGCTACTAGCTATAACGATATGCCTCTCACGGCTAAGGTTCGATCCTCAGATCATAGAAACAAAGGAGATGTGCCAAGGCGCTATTGAGCTTGATGCTTTAATTTGCCCACATTGGGCGTAGTACAAAAGTACACGCTGGCGACGAACCGAACACGATCGATGATATAAATACAGTGTTTTAGTTTAGTGTTAGTGTTGAATGACGATTAACAGTGTTAGATTGAGGGTGTGCGGAATTTGTAATGTGTGGGAGATCTTTATTTTCACGAGGGGCGCTTGTAATAGGGATGTTGAATATATTTTTTTTATTGTGAATCTGTAAACTATTTGAAAAAAGATAATTAACACCAAAAAAACCGATGAAACATCTACAAAATTGGCAAAGGTATAAGCGTTGATGATGAATGATTAGCTAGACACGGACGGCATGCATGATAAGTGACGTAACACCACCTATGTCCGCTTCGCGCGACAAAGACGGAGCGATACTCCCTCCAAAAACTTTAAAATGTTTTCCATTTTGTGATAAATTATTTATTTATTTTACTTTTTTATTCCTATTCCTTCTTTGGAATAAAATAATTTATTTGTACTTTTTTAATAGTAGTCCACTACCGTATTGTGTTGAAAAGTATACTAAATGTACTAAAAGTGGCGACAGTTGTTCCCATACTAATTTGCTACGATGACATATCTCCTTGTTTCTATGATCTGAGGTTCGATCCCAATTAAGCAATACACCGCTGACTTTTCGAAGTCATGCGTATTAGAAATTAATTATCACTTGCTTGAACGGTGAGGGAAAACATCATGAGGAAACTTGCATGACTTAGGAGATGATGCTATTTATACCTACTCATTTCATTTCATTTATTCTTTACTATCCGACTGCGGCGAAGCCCAAAAGGAGGGTATAGTGTTTCACCTACTGTATGTTAGTATCTATGTATGTATGTGGGTAGGTGTGTATTTCCGTTTCTGTGTTCCCTCCTTGAGACTAAACGAGTGAACGGATTTTAACATATGACATATCATTAGATTTGTATTGACGTCGCGAGTAACATAGGCTATATAGCATAAGCATAATCGGCCTATAATGTTCCCACTGCTGGGACACAGGCTCCCTCTCTGTGAGAGGGAGTGGGCCGTAGTCCACCACGCGGGCCCAGTGCGGGTTGGTGGACGTCACATGTTTTCGAATTTTTGGTTCTAGGACATGCCGGTTTCCTCACGATGTTTTCCTTCACCGTTAAAGCAAGTGATAATTAATTTCTAATACGCACATGACTTTGAAAAGTCAGCGGTGCGTGCCTCGGGATCGAACTCGAACCATTCGCCGTGGGAGGCTATATGGATTATGAAAAAAACCAATATGGCGGATTTTAATCACCATAAAGTGAAGTCGTAAAAATAAAAAAATATCGTCGTAAAAATAAAAAATAAAAAAAATCTGACATGGTCATGTGGGGTATCAAAATGAAGGGCTCAAAGAGACGATTACGAAAATATATATATGTTAAACATTAAAAAAAACATTTATCTAAAAAAAACAGAATGATTTTTATTTTCTTGTTACATCATCATGTGGGGTATCAAAATGAAGGGCTTTAAAAGAAGATTACGAAAATACATGATATAAGTATGTCGTGGACATCAAAAACTAAAAAGCGAAAAATAAAAAAATAAAATTATATAAAAACCCGACCGCGGTTTGCCCTACGTCTTTTGCAGTCGGGACCCAGTGTTTCCGGGTAATACTCATTTAATGAGTCCCGACTGCAAAAGACGTAGGGGAAACCGCGGTCGGCTTTTTATAAAAATTTTAATTTTCACACTTTTTTTTTTTACACAAATGAAATTGCAAAAACAGCATTAAGAAGATCGTACCTACCTACCGTACTAGTTGAGTTTTTTTCGCCGGTAAATTCTTACTTGAACTACACAAATAAGACAATTATCTTTATCTATTTTATTGTTACTCCTTTATCTAAGTGTGCGAGCCGTCTGACCTCAGCGTCTATCAGTCTGTCAGTTATCAGCTTAAGTGGATGCTGCTCATCGTTTTGATTATACCCCTTGATCTGGTTTTGTAAGAATCTAGATTTATTATCTACATCAGTGTTATCTATGTATATGTCTGTTTTAAAATCAGTCCATAAACGTCTATTGCTAAATATGGGCTCCATGAAAGCGTGGATTTAGGTGATAGTAGCTATCGAAAGATAACAAAAGGACGCTACTGCCCACCCCCTTAACGCTATCGCTCAGTTGCCTTTTATAACTGCGTTATAGTATTGAACATTCAACCTCTCAAACATGTTTTTTGCAGACAATAATTTAAAATTATTATAAACCAGTTTTTTTTATATAATGGAAAAACAGGTTTAATGAATCGACTTTCCTTATGCAGCGTAGCTAATTTTATTGACAAAGTTCTTTGCGTCTTTATTTTCGGACAATAATAATTTTGAGGTGTTTAAATCTGGACTACTAGATTGCTATGCTCCACTATATAGACCAGACAGATCCCATCTATCAGGTTAGTTCTTGGTCAAATATCTCTAAATCATAAAAAAATACCTGTTGATAAACAAACGCTTTGATAAGGAACCAAACAATCGTTTAACTGCTACGATAACCATTATTTGGTCAATTACCTATTACGTGAGATACAGATTAGTTTCTAATACTTTCTGTTTTAATTTCCAAATTATCATAATCTTCATAATCAACTAGTGAAACATAGAATAGGTAAGCCGTCGAAATTATGCTTGCTTTAACCAACAATGTTTCGCGATGTTGTTCGTCCACGTTTATTTAGACGATTGTTATTATAAATCGCGCGATGTCGCCAAACTTGTCGTGCGATGTCGCCCGACGTCGCTCGACTCCGCCCGACTCTCTTTTGTCTCATAAAGTATTGTATACGAGGTTTTAATCAGTACGAGGCCCATTCGATGCCTTGAGTGGACAATTACAAGACACTATTCTATTGTATAGTATTAATATCTGATTCTGAGCTCCGCGGTTTCACCTACCGCTGGGCTCCTAAGGGTCGTAGCATGATGATAAATAACCTATAACCTTCCTCGAAAATTGGGCTATCGAATGCAAAAAGAATTTTTCAAATCTGACTGGTAGTTCCAGACATTAGCACGTTTAAAACAAACGAGTAAACAAAAAACTCTTCAGCTTCATTAAGTTAGTTTAGATGTCAAGATGAGCACGGAATGTATGGATCATTTGGCTTTGAGTATAAATTATACTTTGTAATCAACGATAATTACTTTTATATTGACTTACCGGTAATTTCCAAGGCCTCTTCATAGCTATATTCTATTTTGCTATATTTTGGCGCACTCATTTCAATATCAACTTTATTTCTTTTTAAATCGTATCTATTTCTTTTAGGTGCCATTTTTTATTATATTAACTAAAATACTGGTTTTAGATCTTATTTTATTGTGTATTTTCTTTTAATTTTAGCTATATTTATCAAATTCTTGTAACCATATTTGTTTGTCAATGACGCCAACAGTTTTATAATCCATGTGTTTCAATATTTCACTAACACTTAAAATCGCAGGTTTTACATTAATTCTGTTTAAAACTGTTTATTCCTAAGATACATCTTTGGTCAACTTTATATCGTAATCACTTGTCATAATTTATTCATCGACCTTTATAGTTGTAGCAATGGTTTTTTTGCGAATTTATTTATTGAATAATGTAAATTTTATAAATTGAGTGTGTCTGTGACAGCACCGGGCGCTCGACTGATCAGAGTTAAGTATTGGGTAGAAGGTCAGCTTATCTTAGCGTTACAATACAGTGTTCTTTTTTCTACAATGAATGTTATTATTTTTTGTATTTCTTATTATTTATACAATGTAAATAAAGATTCACCGTCTTCATGAACAAAGGCCCTCATAAAAGTATGAGGGACTTTACTCATGAAGACGGTGAATTAAAAATTAATTCGAAATTTAATTATTTATAAAAAAACTAAAACCCGACCACGACAAAAATGAGACTGAAAAGCATGAAACAAGAAAATATTTCTGTCTGATAGCCTGAAATTCTTCTCTAGACTTAAGGAATTTAGTGTTGTGAAAAACTTAATAATTCAACGTTATATCCAGGGTATAGCCGTGGTCGCATGCCACCGTATCACCGACTAATAAGCTGGCCCAACAGGGTGGCATGCGACCACGGCTATAGGTACCCTTGATTTATTAAGTTTTTCAGTTCTCTATGTATGAATGGCTAGTTATATCCTTATGTTAATAACAACAAACTGCTATCTCAAATTCGTCTAACATGTCACCTGATGACCATGACAATTTGCTAAGCAGAAACCAAATTTCTTAACTCCTAATCCTTTACTTTGACAGAGATATCGAATTCCAAAGACCTGTCGTTAGATTCAAGATAAATAAAATAATATCCCTTGGTAGAGCAAAATCTTATTGAGAACTAGCTGTATCCCCGCGGTTTCCCCCCTGTTGCTCGGCTCCTAAGGGTCGTAGCGTAATATTAAATAGCCTACAATATTCCTCATGAATCTGGCTATCTTACACAAAAATAATTTTTCGAATCCAACAGGTAGTTCCAAAGATTAGCGCGTTCAAACAAACAAATTCTTCAGCCTTATAATATAAGTATAGATGAGATCATAACGCTTACTTGTCCTTACTTATATTTGAGCCATCACGGTAACGAAATTATTCGTATTTTTATACAGGGGCGGAAATGTATATTTATTCAGAGTTTTTAACATGTCAAAAGCATGTTATGATTGTTATCTTAATGTTATTAAATATTTAAGGCGCTGTCAGAGCCTAAAATCGATACTGGCGGAGCGCAAACCACGAAATACTGATTTAACTTGACACTGTTAGGGCACATTATCGCATGGGAAAACTTTCCTCAAAGGCGGTTGAAATTAAAGCGCATCAAATAAAAATATAAAAAATCGTAAAAAATAAGTGTTTACTTTTAAATAATAAAAATTAAACCGTGAGTGTACCTATGTTGATTGGAATTTCAAATTTTATAAATACATATTTTACAAGTGAATACAATAATAATTAACAATTAAGAAAAAACTGCTTTTGAAGGTGAGCTAAGCGGTACCTATGTTTGAAGTTTTTTTTTATGTAGGTACTTCATAAGCAGTCGTTGAGATTTGGGAATTGTCCACGGCATAAAGAAAAAAACATTTTTGATATGTATTGAGTTTATTTAAAATTAACAGCCTTCTTTCCATGTAATTATTTTTTCCGTATATCTGGCGGTAATAGGCATGACAACGCGGCGGCAACTGAAACAAAAGAGATCAGAAATTAATTAGCACTCTTGTGACATTATGACGAGGTTATGTGGTAATAGTCCTTTTTTGGTGACACCCGTACTGCTCACGCACGACAAAATAGTGTCATAGTAACATCATAACTGTCAAAACCTAAGTCAAAACCTTCGGTCATTGGCTTAGAGTAAGACTATCTCTTTGGTCATTGGTCAAAACGATGTCATTATGAGACCATTTTGACACGATTATGACAATTGCATTAGCAGACTCCCAAGTCTGCTAATGCATTTGTCATAATCGTGTCAAAATGATCTCATAATGACATCATAACTGTCAAAACCTAAGCCAAAACCTTCGGTCATTGGCTTAGAGTAAGACTATCTCTTTGGTCATTGGTCAAAACGATGTCAATATGAGACCATTTTGACACGATTATGACGGTGAGATGGTTACAGAATCGCACTGCTGGCCCCAGCCAGCAGTGCGATTTTAAAACTTAGGTGAAGTGAGCGTGGAGTGAGCTGTGAATAGTGTCAATTCCTAGCAAAAACAAACTCACTTCACCTAAGTTTTCACGGTGAGATTTTTACAGAATCGACCGGCAGGACGGCGCTCTCGACGCGTCAACTATATAAAAAAAAATAACTATCCATGCGCAGTACGACACCCGCACGACTGCCGCACCGCAGTAGTCCGGCAACAAAAGTCTAAATTGAAAGAGCCATATGAGCTCAAGCATCGACTTAAGAGATATCTATTAATGCCGACCTCTAGGATGACAGTCGACACTCAGGAGATTAACCCTTCAACACACAATTGGAAAACACAATTGATTTTGACCTGAATCAGATGTCGAAACAGATGAACTAGTAAATAAAGTTTTGCTTTAAGCAATGCACTTTAATAGGAAGCCTTAAAACAAAATGGCATACTCACTCAACATCAGTCCCCCACAGACGTAGAACATGGAGCTGCAGTGTGACATGATGAAGGCTCCCAGGACATTGACTCCTCCCAGAGCACTCACTCGGGCTACCATCACTCCTATACATGCAGCCATGCCCCTGGGGAAGAAACAGAATAGAACTCCTTAACATTTAGACTATTATAAAATTAAAAAAAAGCCGTTTCTATACATTGAAGATATTCCAGTGAATACCGGGACGTAACCAAACCCATTTTTTTTTTATTGTCTGTTTGTGCGCGCATCACGCTAAAAGTACTGAACGGATTTTGATGTGGTTTGCACAGTTTAGTAGCTTAGGGTTAACTTAAAATTTAAGCTACATGTCATCTTGTTCCGGTGGGATAAATCAGAGATACAGCTTGACCTCTTGGTTGTTTTAGCCACCCTACAATACTGAGATTATTTAAACTGGTCATTTCACTGTAGTCCACGTGGACGGAGTCGCGGGTAAAAATCTAGTCGACAATAAAAGCAATCACCATCACTCACCGGTAAGATGTCGGGTACATATCAACGAAGTACGTATAAATTATTCCTATGCACAATTCGTTCGTCAGGAGTCCAAAGAACATGATGAAGCTGGTCAGATTATCCCTGATGAGGACAGCCCCTACTGCGGACAGCCCGGAGAAGGTCATGATGACGATCATCAGGGCCTTCTTCCTGTAGGCTAGCTTGGTGACGACTAGCATGATGATGACGAAGGTGACGCCTTGGGCTAGACTGGCCCACACCAAACTGATCTCCATTGTTGATTTGCATTCGAACTGGAAAGAAAAGAAAATACTTATAGAAATAGTTATACATAACACAACATCACGCATGTGCGCCATCACTTGTGAAGGGCTCGATCGATCTGCAAGGTTAAGTTGCGCTTGCCGCGGTCACTCCATGGATGGGTGACTGTTCTTTACACATCGAGACCCCTCCGTGCCTCGGAAAGCACGTTATACAGTTTGTCCCGGTTGTCATAGGAGTATCTTTGACAGTTGTTACGAGTAGTCAGGAGCCCGAAAGTCTGACAACTGGTCTAACATTCGAATACCGGTATTACCCATTGGGTTGTGGAGGTCAGATGGCAGTCGCTCCATGTAAAATATTGATATTCAGCCGCAACTAGTTAGACTGGAAGCTGACCCCAATCTAGTTTGGGTAAAGGCTAGGTAGATGATGATAATGTATCCAAAATCTTACGTCTTCTGTTGTGTTACTGTTGTTGCTGACAATCATGTTACACAGCCCGGTCTCGTCATCAGCTTCCATGGAGTTGAGGCCGACAGCGAACTTCTCCGCCAGGTAAGGGAACCAGATGAAGAAGCTGTTGTTTCTGAAAAATATGAAGAATATGATAAAAGTGAGTAAATTAATAATTTTGTAAATGGTATAAGTTGCAGTGCAAAAGAGTAACACATTATCCCCCATATACCGAAAGCACATTTGACTGGGATTCAAATGGTGTTGAAGTATTCGGGGATACATCCAGTATTGTAAAACCTAAAAGCTGGAAGCTGAGAATACAATCGTGCTGAATTCTACCAACGTCATTAGTTCCAATACAGGACAGTTGATGGTTGAATCTACTTTTGATAACACACTTAATCAGTGCCGGATTAACCACGTAGCAAGAGTAGCGATTACTATGGGCTGTGCTACGGGCACCGCGTATCCCAACCCGCCCACCTCCACCTGAGCGTAACTTATTTTTGTAATTTTTATTAAAAATTAAATATTTTAAATTCCTAATGGATAAAATTCATTAGAATCATGTTTCCCCAATTTAAAATTGCTTTGCGCATTTATTTGTCTCTCATGATCACTAAATGCAGTGGCGAACCTTCATTTTCGATATTGCCCTACATAGCCAGCAGTATAAAAAATGAATTAGCCCCATAGCAGATCAAGGGCAAGGGCCCCTCGATAGAATATGCTACGGGCCCCGCGCTTGTTTAATCCGGCACTGCACATAATAAACATAGAGTTATTGCTACTAGCACTATTACTCTCACAGTAGACTAGTAAGGTTGGTATACTCACGTGCTAAAAATAACAGCAGTAAAGAAGTAAAGCATGATACTCTTCCAGAGTAGAGGCGGCTTGAATAGAGGCATGAACTGCTCCAGTAGAGACTGCAGCAGGGAGGCATCCTTGCGACGCTCGTTGCCTACCTCGTTCAGGATAATTTTCTTGACCTAGAAAGTAAAGATGTTATGGTATGTTATAAGACATTTAAAAACAACTGACAGGAGCAGGACACGATTCGGCACAATCTGTGCCGAACCGTGGTATCGTGTTATGGTATCTCAATCATGAAAACCGTGAGTAAATTCTAATAAAAATGTATAGGTAGCTGATCTAAGGATAAAGTCTGAGAACTTTATCTTCGACTAATTTGTTAATGGGTCATAAAAAAAATGTTAGTGGTCACTCTATTTATTTGTTTACTGAACTTTATCTAAGATCGACACACAAAGCCGAAGCTAGCCAATATCTCTTTCTAAAGCTCGATGTTTTTTATTTATAACCGCGAACTGTATTTAGAGGCAAAAGGCTAAAGATCTAATGAATCTTACAAACACCATACTTACTGGATATTTCTCCCCCTTCCCATTGTTTCTCCTCCAGATTTTCCTCAGGCAGTTCACAGCTTCATCATCCCGTTGGACATTGATAAGGAACTTGGGACTCTCGTAGAAGAATTGCGTACCGAAGGCCCCGATACCCAGAGGAAGAGCCAGGGCGAGGGCCAGGAGACGCCATGGGGTAAATGTGATCATACCCATGTTGTAGGAGAAGTCCAGGTTGAGAATCCAGTAGCCTACGGCTGGAAATAATTATCATAATACAAATACCGTGCATAGTTCAAGACTATTGATAATTTGATAATGGTAATGTCAACTTTGGGAAACTACGTTGGGTCTTCTCATCGCTTATTCCACAAAGCCTAAAGACAGTCTTCAATCAGTGCGTCCTACCTATCATGACGTACGGTGCCGAGACATGGACACTCACAGTACGGCTGATCCATCAATTCAAAGTCGCTCAGCGAGCTATGAAAAGAGCTACGGCTATGCTTGGAGTTTCCCTGAGGGATCGAATTCGGAATGAGGTGATCCGATAGAGAACCAAAGTTGTCGACATAGCCTACAGAATAAGCAAGCTGAAGTGGAAATGGGCCATATCAGTTATCAGTTATCAGTTATCAGTTATCAGTAGGTTCTATAACCTATGACCGTTGGAGTAGACGTGTTCTTAAGTGGAGACCGCGAATTGGAAAACGTAGGGTAGGACGCCCTCAGGCTAGGGGGAGTAACGATCTTTGCACGGTGGCAGCTGGATGAAAGTGGCCGAGGATTGAGTTAAATGGCGTGCAATTGGAGAGGCCTATGTCCAGCAGTGGACTGCTATGAACTGATGATGATGATGATGATGAATGTCAACACACTATAAATCTTACCAACATAAGCCGCTAAGCTGAAGTCCAACACGCTGGTCATAATCAACATGTAGGCGTCTTTTGCTCTTTCTGCGCATGATTCTCCCAGGAGTGTGTACGAAGCTGACTGCGCGCAGCTGCAACTGTGAACACACATTTATACGTCATATTATTAGATAAGGATATTTCCTATCTAGCTATGTATATGCTTACAATGCCTCTCTGGATTATATTGGAAGGCTAATCCACAAAAATTGCTGTTATTAAATGTAGAGATTTTCAAAAACAACTGACACAGGCGGGGTTTGAACCCGCGACCACTGCCTTACCATGGCATCGATCTATCCAACTGAGCTATAGTGTCATGTCTGAATCAGTTGAAATCGGAAAACTCTTCTTACGCCTCTTATGAGCGTTTAGTAACATTAAATAAGCTTAACATGGCTTTAACGTGTTTAAAATTCTCAAAAATATACATTCACATTTTTTTTTTTTTATTATTACAGTTTTCTTGTAGGTATCATGAATTTCTTGGTTCTGGGCGTTGATGAGTCAGCCAGCGAGTGACTGTGACTTTTCTTTTTAAATGAATATTGATGATTGATAATACTCACAGACTAGTACTAATAAACTTGAGAACTGCCATCACCACCCAGTTGGGGGAGAAGGCGCCTATGGTGGACACCACGAAGCTGACCCACATCGCAATGAGGAGGCTCTTCCTCCGACCCTGGGTGTCGGATATGTAGCCCCAGGGGTACGCCATGACTATTGGACCTGCAATCGAAAGAGGTTAAGTTAATGTCTGGGTATCATAAGGTGGTTGGATCTAAGTAGTTCAAGTCTGCCTAGTAATCACGTACTGCCGTGCACAGGCGTTGCACAGGAGAGGTTCTGCAGCTAGCACAGATTTAGATTAGGCTAGATACCGCATGTTCACTAAATAGTATGAAAACGAGCGTGCCATTTTTAGGGTTCCGTACCAAAATGGTAAAAAAGGAACCCTTATGGTGCGACTTCGTCTGTCTGTCTGTCACACCTGATTATTTCAGCAACTACTTATGCTATCGACTTGAAATTTGGAACAATTATAAAAAAAAATGCTTGTCCAACATAAAGAATGCTTGTTCAACTTTATTTCAAATGAAAAAAGTCCAAAAATATTTTTATTTTCATTGCAAAAGGGGCCGGAGTGGGGGTCCAAAATTTCAGAGTGGGGTTACTAGGTCAAGTGACATATCATATGAAAGGGCTTGATCTGCACATTTCAAAATATATTTTTATTTAATTTGATGTCTTACAGTTTTCGACATATGATGAAAAAATACCATTCCCCCCCCCCTTATCTCCGAAGTTTGCGGAGTGAAAAATCTGAAATAATTAGAGTTGATAAGAATTGACCCAAATATGGCACCAAAAATAAAACGATGTTCCTAACTAGTACAGTTTTTTCAAAATCATCAAAATTCTTTCACAAACAAACTTAGTTTTGCGGTCCGGTTTTTTTCACTTTATACATCCAAAACTGATACGGAACCCTCGGTGCGCGAGTACGACTCGCACTTGGCCGGTTTTTTCCTAACTGCTTACTATGCTGTCGCACAAGTCATTTAAAGTCCTTGGGCAACCCTATAAGAGCTTTTACAGCTAATATTGGTACAATTTGGCATTTGTATGTCTTCAACGATACTATTTGTCAAGGTTCACCGGCGCGTTTGAAAGTCAAATAGGTGTATCGCACAAACTTTACGGGCACGCTGGGACGGACGGTTTGCGGTATCTAGAGTCGACTCTAAATCTGTGGGAGCTAGTCCCTTATGAGAACCCAGATTCCCTCCTCTATGGTGGCCACTAGGGTGATTTTAGTGAGGTATAAGAATCTCACATTCTCTGGTATCTTCTTCGTAAGGCTGGACGCCTTTTGAAGGGTTATCCCCGAATAAAACGAAAAGTATTTCAAGTCTAGGTTTGTGTACTTAGTTTTTAATCGCACATTTTGTTAGAAGTGTAGTAGGTCCCACCAAGAGTTTAAGAAACTAACTTTCGAAATTCTGATTAAATTTTGAGATGTGCTACATTGTGACTTTGTGACGATACTTGAGGGCATATCACTAGCAGTGAATATCTTTCGACTGATGTGATGATAATTATGATTTGAGATCATTTTGAGATTCCGTTCATTTAAAATTCTTATAATAAATGGGCCGAAATCTTTTAGGACAGTGTTCCTTGAATACCATACAATAGGAGATTAACAGTTTACCTAATATTTTTTATATTACATAAGCAAAAATGTGAGAAATATAACATTACATCACGCTAGTCATAAAATCTAAACCAAATTGAATTATTGAAAAAGTAATTGTATGTTCATAAATCATAGTTAGTCGATAAGAAAGTGACGTAAATAAAAATAAAAAAATGAATTCCTTTGTAAAATAGCCAACCTTCTTATAGTCGTATCTAATGTTTTTTTTTTCTATTTACACACATGCATAATAAGTAATGTATGAAATACACTATCGTCATTTATTCTTATTACAGCTGCTTTTGTGGTACAAAAAATATTGCCGTGAAATTGCATGTCATTTGTAGAGGCAGTAGAGTAGATTTATACAAATAATAGATTTTTACTCGAAACTAATGAATGTGACGAATTAATTACCACGTAGGCGCGAATACGTATTTGTCAGTTCTTTCGAATGATTTTTTTTTTTATGAATGAAGGCATCACCCTCTATCATAGAGCTAATATGTGATGGCCATGGTAAATAAGAGTATTATTAATTTCACTATGGTTTTTTTCTTAGCAGACAATCAAGCAGTAAATTAGGGTCAAAATCATGATTGTGATTAGGTATAATAAAAACACACTGAGATACTAAAATAGGATAGCATGTTTTTTAATTATATCGGGACTTTTCGCGCACATACAATAATCAAAATATCAGTATTTTGGCTAACCTTGATTTGTCGTGGTCACGAGAAGACTGACAATGCAACTCGATCGAAATGTAAAAAAATAGTCAATATCCCTATAATACCTTTAGATGCCAAGTTAAATGAGCCTGTAATTACTACATCTTTGTATATAACTACTTACCAACAAAAGGCATAGACAGCAGTATACTGGTCTGGCTGATGTCCAGGCCAAAGTCGCAGGTACAGCCGCTCACCACCACGGAGAAGCCGAACATGTCCACCCCCATGGCCAGGGTACACACGCTCAGCGTGGTCAGGAGTCCGATGCTGTAGCTGCCGTTACCTGGAACCCAGGGTAAACGCGTTAGCTATGGTTTTGACAAAATCTGGCGAACTATAGTCAATAGTCTTCTCTAATGAAATTCATAATACATGAAACAGCTAGGGCATTATAAGTTATTACGAAAACTGTGACGGTTATTTTTGTTATTTGGTTTCATAATTATAAAATTAAAAATATAAGTTCAGAAAAAACTGTTTTATTTATTTCAAAACTTTGGGCTCGCCGTTTTTCGGGCTAACGTTCATTTAGGATACATGGCAAGTTTCAGGCTGGCGTTTTTCGGGATAGCGTTAATACGGTAGTGTCCTACTATTAAAAAAGTACAAATAAATTATTTTATTTCAAAGAAGGAATAGGCACAACAAAAAAATAAAAGCAAAAATAATAATTTATCACAAAATGGAAAACATAGACGCTTTTAAAGTTTTTGGAGGGAGTATCGCTCCGTCTTTGTCGCGCAAGCGGACGTAGGTGGTGTTACGTCACTAGTAGGTAGTGCCGTCCGTGTCTAGTAAATCATTTTAAAACGCTTATAACTTTGCCAACTTTGTAGATGTTTCATCGGTTTTTTTGGTGTTAATTGTCTTTTTTGAAATAGTTTACAGATTCACAATAAAAAAAAAGTAGTTAACATCCCTATTCGCGGGGTACAGCTGTTGTACATTACAGTTACATTCTACCATTGAACTTGGAAGCTCTATAGGTCCTATTAGAATATCAGTGCTGCAACAGTCGTTGTGCTGATACCTATACAGGATAAAATTAAAACTAAAGCGGATATTTTAGGAGGTGAAAGTACTCATGAATTTCATATGATCAACTTTTATTATGGGACCGACACTGAAATATGGAAAAAAAATCAGCTGTCAAATACATTTTGATCGTGTTGTAGTGCATTTTTGTAGGGAACAGCAGATTTTTTTTTTTCATATTTCAGTGTCGGTCCCATAATAAAAGTTGATCATATTCATGAGTACTTTCACCTCCTAAAATATCCGCACTGGTTTTACTTTTGACTCCGCATGACTTCGCCTGCGGCCATATTATGGCAGTCTCCGCTGCGCTTCGTAAGCGTGATGACTCCGACTGTCTATGACTGGTGACTCCGACTGTCTATGACTGGTGACTCCGTTTTTGAACGGGTGTCGCGTACAAAGCTTGAGACACGCAAAAATAGAACTGAACGTGTTTTTTTCTAGTTAGTTTTTAAATGATAATAAAAAAAACTTACCGGCCAAATTAATTGCTTCAGCGTAAGTGTAAATTCTATCGTCATGATCATTACTTTTTATGTTTATAACGTTGTTATTATTCACAGATCCTCGCTCGTTCTGCTTGCTACCCGTTTGTGACGCCATTTTCACAAAAAATTGCACCCTGGAATATAAATAAGGTAATTTAAAAGCCACCGTTGGTACTTATTTAGCCGCAGTATCAAATTTTTATGTAGAATGAGAGAAAATATTAAACTAATTATTTTAAGACAATTTTATTTTTCGTTCTTTAAAGTGTCTAAAACTCTAAAGTGTCTAAGCATTCAATGCAAAAATATATATATATAAGGTGCTATAAAAATATCTGCCACGGCTTTAATGGGAGGTAGTATTGTGTTTATAGATTACAATAGTGAAGAACTTTCGTACCCCGGAACAGTTCATTGAATTTGAGAAAATAAAGAAGTTAAATTAACATTGACTCTGCATAACGTGGTTAACAAAGTCGCTTCGTCAATGAAAACAACTGCTATCTCTTTCCATCTGTTCTGTGAATGAAAACTGATATCAGCTGACTAGTTCGTCACTACCTAATCTACTAAAATTTATACGTACTGTTTTTTGTATGAAAAAAAATGTGACAAATAATCAATAATTTAACTTGCAGCCGTGGCAGATATTTTTATAGCACCTTATATATTCAATTCAACTAGCTGTTGCACGCAATTTTGTTTGCGTGAAAACAGATCAAAAGTAGTCTATGCGCTTTAACAGATCCTAGGCTAACTCTTTGTCAAACATCCAATTCGTCTAGCCGTTTCAGCGTGAAGGAGTAACAAACACACACGCACACAAATGCATTCATAATATTAGTGGGAAAACAATTGACAACCTTTTTAACTAAACTAAATTAACGTTAAGTACTTTTGGCTCACTTATCGATATCAAGTAACTATAATCAACATTTATTTTAACCGTCCCGTCAATCGAATACAACATTTTCAATATTGTGTTCTCTAATAATTGGGATAACGCAAAAAAAAAAAAAATCCTGTGTAATTTAAAAAGTGAGTGATACGTCCTCACGTTTGTGCAGGCAGGCGATCGGTTTTGCGCGCTTAATATTATAATATATATAATATAATAGGCATATTATACTCCATTATTTTTGCCTTTTATTGTAGACAATCGATAGTCATTGATTAGAGCTATTAATTAGGGTTCCATACCAAAATGGTAAAAAAGGAACCCTTATGGTGCGACTTCGTCTGTCTGTCTGTCTGTCTGTCTGTCACACCTGCTTATTTCAGCAACTACTAATGCTATCGACTTGAAATTTGGAACAGTTATAAAAAATGCTTGTCCAACTTTATTGTAAATGAAAAAATTAAAAAAATATTTATATTTTCATTGCAAAAGGGGCCGGCGTGGGGGTCCAAAATTTCAAAGTGGGCTTACTAGGTCAAGTGACATATCATATGAAAGGACTTGAACTGCACATATCAAAATATATTTTTATTTAATTTTATGTCTCACAGTTTTCAACATATATGATGAAAAATGTCTGAAAAAATACCATTCCCTTATCTCCGAAGTTTGCGGAGCGAAAAATTTGAAATAATTAGAGTTGATAGGAATTGACCCAAATATGGCACCAAAAATAAAACAATGTTCCTAACTAGTACAGTTTTTTCAAAATCATCAAAATTCTTTCACAAACCAACTTAGTTTTGCGGTCCGGTTTTTTTCACTTTATACGTCCAAAACTGATACGGAAGCCTCGGTGCGCGAGTACGACTCGCACTTGGCCGGTTTTTTTTTTGGACACAATAATAATAGTAGGCACGTGATTTTTATAGCTGGCTATTTATTTTCTAAATCCACGGTCTAATTTCGTAGAATTATTAAGAGGTTCAGGGTTTCTTCACCATATTGTAGCCACTTTAAAAAAATCAAAAATCCCATCGACCCTTCTCGAATAGAATTGTTCGAAAAGAAAACAAGAGAATTTAAAAATACTTTTTTATTAGGTGGGACCTCAGATCATAGAATTATATTTCTATGATCTGAGAGTGGGACTGTAATATAATATTATTATCTCAATTAATGATATTAGGCAGGCTAGCTATGGACCTCCACTACTCATGACATGGACCCCTCGGAAACCCTCATTTAGAGAGCAAAATCAACACAAATGATAAGTTTTACAGTTTACGTCCTAGTTATTTTAATACACTATAATTATCTATGCAATTCAAACGCTTAGGTGAAAAGATCACCTTAGATTATAATTTACCGAAACGTTACTCTTAGAAGCAAGGATACGTAGCGTATATAAATGACTAGCAAACCCGGCGAACTCCGTTTCGCCACCAGATTTTCCCTCTTTTCTGTTGAAATTTTCCTGAATTTTCTTTGCTATAAACCTTACGAAGCCCGAGACCTTTCCAACGAATGCAAAACCGTGGAAATCAGTTCGTCCGTTCTGGAGTTATAGCGTCAGGAAGGAAAACACGACTTATTTTTATATAATAGATTAAAATTAGAGTTGTATACAATACATCAACCTTTTTCATGTATGTATTTTTCACTACACCTGAATCACAACCGATTTCGTAAAAGCCGAGCATACCTAACAACCCATTCAATTCAATTATTTATATCAAACATGTGGTTTGTAATAGAAATAATTTATATGACAAACCCTCAGATCATAGAAACAAGGAGATATGTGATATATCAAGGACACAATTACGCGCATAATTATCCGCTCCTTGTGAATAAAAAGATCTCCCACGCATTCAACATTCCGCACACCCTCAATCTAACACTGTTATTCTTCACTCAACACTAGCACTTACTAAAACACTGTATTTATACCATCGATCGTGTTCGGTTCGTCGCCAGCGCGTACGTTTTTAATATGAGCAATTTGCTCAAAGTCAGGCATCAAGCTCGATAGTGCCTTGGCACATCTCCCTTGTTTCTATGATCTGAGGGAAGGACCAACGTATTATGATTTCAATTTCAATACACTGATGAAGAATAATTTCAACAATTTCTCGGAAATTGTTATGCTAATGCAGTTTATGTAACACGGTTTTGTTATTATGGTAGGTACCTATGTATACTTTTTTTATGTGTTTCTTCTTTGATACTGAACCCGTCCCTGAGCTAGTGCACGCAATTAAATTAACACCCATTAAATAAAAACATGTTTAACAAGTAATTAGAACTAGATCAAAACAAACTAGAAACAGTAGGTACCTAATACAGAATTTGATAAGCTTGTTTTAGTACAAAAACCAGCCAAGTGCGAGTCGTACTCGCGCACGGAGGGTTCCGTGTCATTTTTGGACGTATAAAGTGAAAAAAAACCGGACCGCATAAGTAAGTTTGTTTGTGAAGGAATTTTGATGATTTTGAAAAAGCTGCACTAGTTAGGAACATCGTTTTATTTTTGGCATATTTGGGTCAATCCATATCAGCTCTAATTATTTTAGATATTTCGCTCCGCAAACTTCGGAGATAAGGGGGGGGGGGGTGGTATTTTTTCAGACATTTTTCATCATGTGTCGAAAACTGTGAGACATAAAATAAAATAAAAATGTATTTTGAAATGTGCAGATCAAGCCCTTTCATATGATATGCCATTTGACCTAGTAACCCCACTTTAAAATTTCGGACCCCCACTCCGGCCTCTTTTGCAATGAAAATAAAAATATTTTTTGACTTTTTTCATTTGCAATAAAGTTGGGCAAGCATTCTTTATAACTGTTCCAAATTTCAAGTCGATAGCATTAGTAGTTGCTGAAATAAGCAGGTGTGACAGACAGACAGACAGACAGACGAAGTCGCACCATAAGGGTTCCTTTTTTACCATTTTGGTACAGAACCCTAAAAATATGTAGAATAGAATGTAAAATGTTTTTTGTATTGTCAGAATTTGGTATTCTAGAGAACGTAAAGAAAATTAAATTAATTAATAATGAGGCATGGTGGTTACTTACAAATTTGATAAAATTTAATTGGTAATTAATAATAAATACTCTCTTCGATACCCTTTTCATACGTCTTGGTTAAAATTTAAGTTACATAACCGAATTGATAGGATTGCGGTAAGACTTGAACATCAGTCAAAGTAGAGCAATTAAAAACACATTAAATATATATTGTCATTTTTGGTCTCAACAATTTGTAATTAACAAAATATTGATAACAAAATCAATTTGGACATTGATAGTAATATTAACATCTTCAACCAAGCTATGCTTGGCTAAAATGGTTCGACGTAGGTACACTCGACAACATTGACGGTCGACCACTTTCCACCCTTATTACTAACAACATAAGGGTGAAAAGTGGTCAACCGTCAATGTTGTCGAGTGTACCTGATAAATTGGTCACCACGCTGAACCATTAATAAGTTTACAGACGATGATTAAATTAAACAGCTCTAATGTCAATTGTCATCTCTATTCATTGTCATACAGATGACAATGATAGTTGTATAATTAATTAGTGGTTAAAATTAAGAGGAGTCTATAAGTAAGGGGGTAATTGTGTAGCTGTGTACATAATAATTTGTTCAGTTTGTAGATTGGCCATTCAAATATTTAACCTCAATTACGATCTTGTAAGGGTCAAGACTATGGTTATTGAGCTATGGTCTCACGACACTAGTTTGGTAATGTAATTCTCTCTCTAATAGAGCTAATAAATCTTAATTGTGTTCAGTTTGTCTTCCTGAAATTCTATTTTGATATTAAGGGCGCTCTCGGAATTTTGTCTCCTCTCTCGCTCGCACAGAACCATTTTTAAGAATGTTGAATGAAAAGATGCATTTTTGAAAAACGTTATCTGATACAGAACTACAAAATAATATTAATTTTACAGGTAAATAATTAAAACACATTTCTACTGTGATATCTAATAAACAAGGTTAAACAACGATTACGATGTGTTTTTGAGACATATTTAACTCATGTGTTTTTAATTATTAAATTGGAGTTTATAATATGTATTATAATTAATATCATTTTGTAGTTCCGTATCAGATTAAATTTTTCAAAAATGCATATTTATTTTCATTTAACTTTCTTAAAATAATGGTTTTGTGCGAGCGAGAGAGGTGCCGAATGCGAGAGCCCTCTTAAGCGACGCGACGCTTTATTTTTTTAAGATTTTATACATAGTTATTGTTTTTTTTATAGCATAAGCATGCATAGCTTAGCATAGCATAATCAGCCTATAATGTTCCCACTGCTGGGACACAGGCCTCCTCTGTGAGAGGGAGTGGGCCGTAGTCCACCACGCGGACCCAGTGCGGGTTGGTGGACGTCGCATGTCTTCGAATTCTTGGTTCTAGGACATGCCGGTTTCCTCACGATGTTTTCCTTCACCGTTAAAGCAAGTGATAATTAATTTCTAATACGCACATGACTTCGAAAAGTCAGCGGTGCGTGCCCCGGGATCGAACTCGAACCATTCGCCGTGGGAGGCACATGGTTAAACCACTAGGCTATCACTGCTTGTTGTTTTTTTTTTAGTAGGTACCTATTGTTTTATGTCATTTTTTCATCCAGGAGTAAATAGTAGGTTTTTAGTTTTGTTTTTATTTTCTTTATCTTTATTTGTGTCTAACGGCCATCTACACGTAAATAGATTATGTTTCTTCCTTTATTTTATATTATTTAAATATTCTATATATTTCATACGTGAAGAGAAAACTTTGTACTCCTTTTTATGCAATTTGCGTTCACGGAGTATGAGATTTAGCATAAGTAGTTAAAATTTCTAAGGAGGAGTGTAAAAAGCTAAAATTATAATTTTTCCATACATAACATTTCAAACGATACTAGTACTTATGTATAAATAATTAACAATAAATAAAACTTACCTGTATATCCCAGTAAGTATATTATTATTTTATTCCCAATTTATCTTAACACATTTTCACTAACGAAAACAAAATCACAGACTCAAAATTAAATAATAAAAAAAACACCAACAATTAACTAGAACCGTTCTAAACAATTATTTAGATATCAAAAATAACACGCATTTTAAATATTAAATAAAAAATCCGCACATTTACCTACGTAAACGACTCCCGCGCACTAGGTTCTAAACACAACTGCGGTTACAAGTGAAAATTATATTTATTTAGTAGTACTACTGTTAGTACTTATATATAAAACCTAGATTTTACATAATCTCTATACTAATATAATAAACCTGAAGAGATTTAATTTGTTTATTTGTTTGTTTGTTAACTGGTTCTAGAGATAGGCGTAAACGCGCTAATCTCTGGAACTATACAGGGTGGCAGGTTAGACAGTGAAAATATTTAAAGGGGTCATTGTACTCATCATTATGATAAAAAAATCAGCTGTTCCATATATTTTGTTAAGTTATGTGAACACAAATGTATGGAACAGCTGATTTTTTTTTCGCGATTTCAGGGTTGGTCGCATAGTAAAAGTTGTTCATAATGATGAGTACAATGACCCCTTTAAAAATAGTATAGGATATTTAACATCATGCTGACCCTTAGGAGCCGAGCGAAAAGGAAAACCGGGCAAGAGCGTGTCGGACCACGCTCAGTCTGGGGTTCCGTAGCACGAAGTATTACAGTCTTCCGACTACCAACATAAGTTCCCTAAGTCTGGGTTGAGCTACTACGATACTCGGCACATGCGTGCACAATAAGGACAGGTCCACTCAAATCTGTATGGCTCTTTCCTCTAAAGGCCATTCCAGACTAACCTGCATGGTTCTTACATAGTTTATTTTTTTATTGTCTGGACTTTAAAAGAGACCTTGACCTTTGAGTTTGTTTCGGTGTTTCTTCTCAAAGGTAGTCAGATAGGAAACACCGACCTCATCTAGTTTCAAAAGAAAAACTCATTTGACTTGTAAAAGTGTTATTAGTAACCTATTTGCAGAATAAATGATTTCAATTTCAATTTCAATTTCAGTTATTTTTGCGGTTGTCAAACTCAAAACTGAAAATAGTGAATATTTCAAAAAGTTATTGACGTATCGTGTTCAAACTATTTGAATCGAAAGTATTTATTAAATGCTATATGCTTGATTTGTTTCAGTTTTTTGGATAAAGGGGTTAGAAAACTACTGGGGGGGTACCCCACACAAAGGGTGCGCGTAAATATTTTTTTTCATCCCTCAGCCACCCCTAATTATTTTATTTTTTGTAATTTCACTAACAGGCCTTTATGGCGGCTTACAGAAGACATCTAACTGCGAAGTTTCATTCAGATTGGCTATGAACTGTAGATTTGACGAGGGTGTGACAGACGGACAGACGGATAGACGGACAGACAGACGGACAGACGGACGGGATGAAACTATAAGGATTCCTAGTTTTACTACGGAACCCTAAAAAAGTCAGAAAGAACGCTTACCTATCAAAAACGAAATGATAGCGCGAGCGGGTAAATAATCCGATTTATTTTAAACTAGCTGCTGCACGCGACTTCGTCTGCGGAAAATGGATGAAAAGTAGTAGCCTATCTGTTTTTCCAGGTCTCAGGCTACCTCTTTGCCAAATTTCATCCAAATCCGTCCAGCCGTTTCAGCGTGAAGAAGTAACAAACATACACACACAAACTTTCGTATTTAGGTATAATTAGAGGGATATTATATATTATTAGTAGGATTAAACAACAAGTGAAACCGCAGGGCACAGCTACTGACAGCTAGTAATATGACAGTCATAATATTATTATATTATTATTATTATATTATCATTTATATATCTCAGGACCCTGAGGTCCTGGGCCTTTGAAAGGCGTACGAGGGGCCGAAGCCAACTCGCAGAGGCCCCTTAAGAAAAACTTTATAAATATGAAATGAGACATCAACACCCGCCATTCTGATGTCAGTATGGCGGGTGTATGTACCTTAATTTGGTAATAATTTCGTTCTAGAGGAGGAACTTTTTTTTATTTATATACACTCAGAGGCATAATTAACCGGACACCTATGTTTAGTGTCACCACGTTTGTTTAAGTTAAATAATGCATATCATGATGAATGTTACTTCATAAGTAGCTACTATAGCAATAAATTAAACACTTATTACTCTCATTGCTTTTCTGATTTGTGTTCCCGAAGCATTTTTATGATTTCGTCGTACATTGTCATTATTAGCGGTTTTACTGATGTAACTCGAATTCCCGTTTTATTTGTTTCTGGGCATTCCAAACTGTTTATTTTGAATTCTTGGCTATCTTCTATTGGTTATTATCACAAAAAATGTCATTAGATGCAACTGAAGCAGCTGGAACTGTAGCTTTAGCTGATGCTGCTTACAGCCAACGTTGTATCGCTTGCACCCTTGGTGTACCTTGAACTAGGGAATGCAATCTCGTCTCGCCGAGATCCCGATCTCGCGAGATCCCGGCCATATTTTACGAGATTGTATCTCGTCAAATTTCGTACGAGATCTCGCGAGATTGCGAGATTGAGCGGGGTAGCATAATCCGTGTGTGTAACTGCCTATCGTCTGTGATTCCTACGAGTGTTGAGGCAGAACGAGAATTTTCGGCCCCAGGGTAGGTACCTACTTGGCCTGCAAAGTCAGGAGTCACCGTCTACCAGATGAAACCCTTATGTGCTGTTTTTGAGAAGTCATTTCAAAAATAACTTTAAGTCCCATTTAAAACACAGAATGACAAGTTTCATCTGACTAACTTTAAACTTACTACCTATTTATTTGATTTCTAAAGCAATTCTTATTACTTTTCATTACTTCATTTAAATGCTTTATTTATTTATTTTGAAAACTTGAGAAGTTCAATTTCATTTAATAAATAAAATAAATAGGTAATAAGACAGAAAATTATAATCTCATGGTAAAATATTTAACAAATTTTTACTAATAGACGCCTCTTAACTTTAACCACTGATTAAATATACAACTATTTTTCTCATTGAATAGAGAATAAAATCTTAACTTTAACCACTGATTAAATATTTATTATACAACTATTTTTCTCAATGAATTATAGAGATGACAATTGACTTAAAAGCTGTTTAATTTAACCATCGTCTATTAGTAAGGGAGGTAGTGTCTTATTTTGAAATAAAACGGATATAAATATGTCAGATTACATGCATTTTCTATTTTCATCTTAATCAGTAAATGGAATGAAAACATTTGCATACGTTTTCAATAAAAAATACCCAATCTCGCGAGATCTCGTAAACGACGAGATCTCGCGAGACTGGGTTTTGAGTCTCGCGAGATCTCGCTAGGCGGAAATCTCGTACGAGATTGCATTCCCTACCTTGAACCACTGTCCGGGATGCCATCAGATGAATTCAGGAAACTGGTTCTTACACATGGAGGCCAGGTCAAGGCCGAAATCGATTCACTTCAGCTTGAGACAACCGTTCTATTGTCAACAATGTTTCAAGAGATCGCGTTTGTAACAGCTACTGAAGCTCGTACTCGTCTATTCGAGGTGAGAAATGTTACTGTAAGTGAACGTTCGATAAGAAGAAGACTGCCAGAAAGAAACGTTAAACATTTCGCCTGGCTCGGGCCCTTCAACTTCTCCACAGCGCCGTAGGGCTAAACTTCATTTTGCGCAAGAATATGCTGACTGGACTATTGAGCAGTGGAAGAATGTACTGTTCTCAGACGAGAGCAAAGTAGCCTGATAAGGTCCAAATTGGCCTTAGCGAGTGTATAGATGACCAAACGAGAGGTTTTCTCCATGCACCATAGTGGAAACAGAGAGATCTACTAGAGAGGTCAATAATGATATGGGGCAGTATCACTTGTGAAGCTCGTACCGAACTTATTGTCCTCGATAGAAGCAGTGTGATAGTTCAGAGATACGAGGAAAAAGTTCTCCAAGATCATGTCATACTGTTCGTGCCATTAATTGGGTAATATTTTATCTTAATGAACGATTATGCACATTGCCATGTCGTTAAATCCGCTATTCAGTGTCTTGACGAGGTCGGTATTAAAATTTTCCATGGCCGGCTTGCAGTCCTGACCTCAATACTATAGAACACATGTGGGACAATCATAAACGACGGGTTCGGGCAAGAGTACCAGCACCAACAACCATAGGAGAGCTCAGGACATCTGTGTTAGAGGAATGGCACAATATCCCCGAAACGGATATTAAAGACACCATGGGTGGACTTCCAAACAGGCTCCAGGAAGTCATTAGAGCCTGAAGAGGTAACACACATTATTAAAAAAATTAAGGTAATTAAATAACGTGACAAAAATAAAAATGTTCCATTTTGTAATTTCAATAAAAACGGGTTTTTGTGGGAAAAACAAATTAGTCCGATTTCCATGAAGCAGTGACATTTGTTTTCATCGCTAAAGTATGATAAAATATAGCATAAAATAAATCTTATATCAACTTAGCATAAAATTAAACAGTATCTTTAAAAATGAAGAAAAAAGTAGGTAGACGGTTAATTATTGTGCTTATGAGTGTAGGTACCTACTAAATAGTACTTTTTTTTTTGGTAAAAAATTTTATTGCATTCGTAAAGATACACCCGCCATTTTTACTCTCATGAAAATATTACGGCGGTTCGACTAATATGTACGGGAAGAATTACACAATAACATGTAGAGCCTATATTGAGCCTTATCGGTCAAAGAACTCACAGATGACGCAAAAATATAGTTGTGTACCTACCGTAGGTCATGATCGAATGACTGCCTGAAAATTCATGACACATTGTTATGAACTTGAAAATTTAGATAACAAGACAAGATTATTTGTTTATAATCCTTTTCTAAAAAAAGAAAAGCTTTTTATGAATATTGTAATGAGATATGACATGACAATATTATGTGTCACCATCATATTTATCATTCAGCTCGCTTTGTGTGTCAATGACTGCTAAAGATTTACCCCCTTACTTTTAGACAATAATTAAATTAAACCCGAGGATTGAACCGAGGAGCCCACGCTCAACAGTCATGCTGCGACCACTAAACCAGCGAAGCAGTTCATCAGGTCCAGCAGTCAGCCCCGGATCTTGAATTATTTCACTAAAAACCGGAAAATGCCGCCCCCGTCCGACAATATTTTTTTATCGTCATCATCATTTCAGCCATAACACGCCCACTGATGCTGATGGACATAGGCCTCCCCCAAAGAACGCCACAACGACCGGTACACTAGTACACTACTCAGTATATTCATCAACCAAGCTTGAATTTGCCGCCCTCTGAATTTACCGCCCGGGGCACGGGCCCCGGCTAGCCCCCCCCCCCCCCTAGATCCGGGGCTGCCAGCAGTACCTGCAGTAGGTATAGATACTTTCTTCAGTTTTGTAAAGAAAGACAACTGCTTCTCATGTGCACAATGCCAGCCCTGCCTGTTTAAGTTTCCGTTTAATAACAACCATTGTGTTCTGAAGTAGTTTTACATCATAATATGTAAGACTAAAACAACTTCTATTGTAAAAGTAAATACCTCTGTCTTAGTTGTAAGACAAAATTTCTAAAATATTGGTTAATAATACGTTATTGCTTATCACCGTCCACGTAATGTGATTGTATTATTAATGATTTTTTAAGTAATTTTTAAACCATTTTTCTTAAGGTCACCGAACCTCATGGCGTCGAACTACAGTGGTGTCTATCTTGTGTCGTACTAGCGTGATTCGCACTTGAGTGGAGTTGAGCTGCAGTTCTTCGAACTAGCGTGCATTCGATCTTACCTACGTGGTTCGCGCTAAAGTTTTGTCGCACCAGCGATATTCACACAAGACTATCGAGATTCTGTAATGCACTCATAAGTGCATCTTTAGAATACATAGGAGCATGATTTGAATTTCTTATTTTAGAGAAATAATGCGTCTAATTCGGGACAGTTCTCCTTGATGGGTGAGTCGTACCGTTCGGTGGACGAATGTCGCGTGCGTGAGCTCAACACAGAATACTCGAGCAAAGCCGCCATAACTACTCAAGGCCGTTAGCGTATACCGGGACCTCAGATCATAGAAACAAGGAGATATGCCATCATAGCAAATTAGTACGGGAACAACTGTCGCCACTTTTAGTACATTTTTCAACACATTTACGAGCGCACACATTAAAAATTCCGCACACCCTCAATCTAACACTGTTAATCGTCACTCAACACTAGCACTAAACTAAAACACTGTATTTATATCATCGATCGTGTTCGGTTCGTCATCAGCGTGTACTTTTGTACTACGCCCAATGTGGGCAAATTAAAGCATCAAGGTCAATAGCGCCCTGGCACATCTCCCTTGTTTCTATGATCTGAGACTGGGACCTAAACATTTCCAAAGATTCCTATAATAGTCTAAAATTTCTCCTATCAGTTCCCTTCTATCCCTCCTCTTAGTCCGTATAGCCTGAGATTCCTCTACAGTATTATTTTTTATTGCTTCAGGATTCAGTGCGAGTTAACCAATTAGCAAATACATAACAATAGACGGATTGATACCTGTGACAAAGTTTTCCGTCTAAAAAAGTGCGATTTTACAAGAAAATACTTGTCGAAATTGATGACATCATTATTGTAATATTTATGGAATTATTTATTTTTCATTCTTATGTCTTGGCGTCATTTTTCCGGGGCTATCGGTTTAACATTTTATTATAGATACTATAATATCCTAGATACTATCTATTACTACCTATTCTAGATATTCTACTATTCTAGATACTCCCTTCTCTACCTATTCTAGATACTATCGATATCCTACTAATATTATAAACGTGAAAGTTTGTGAGGATGTATGGATGTTTGTTACTCTTTCACGCAACAACTACTGCACGGATTTTGATAAAACTTTACAGTAATACTTATAGCTTATACATCAGAATAACACATAGGCTACTTTTTATCCCAAAAACGCGGGCGAAGCCGCGGGCGAAGCCGCGGGCGGAAGCTAGTATTATATAATCATGTATGATGTACGATCGAATCATATTCGATCAATGTATGACCGAAGGCTCGCGCAAAGGGTCATAGCGTGATGTTAAATTGCCTATTAGGTACTTTTCATCTGCCTAGCCTTTTCCCAAATTATATTGAGGTCGACTTCCAGTCTAACTAGTTTTGGCTGAATATCAATATTTTACGTGGAGCGACTGCCATCTGACCTCCACAACCCAATTAATGGGTAATACCGGTATTCGAATGTTAGACCAGCTGTCAGACTTTTAGGGCTTCTGACTACCCGTAACGATTGTCAAAGATATTCCTATGACAACCGGGACCGACTGCTTAACGTGCTCTCCGAGGCACGGAGGGGTCTCGATGTGTAAAGAACGGTCACCCATCCAAGGACTGACCGCGGCAAGCGCAGCTTAACCTCGCAGATCGATCGATCAGCGCGGCTGTCATTTACCCACGAGCCCCTCAAATTGCCTCATTTCTCATAAATCTGGCCATCATATACAAAGAAAAAATTGAATCCGACTGGTAATACCAGATATTAGTGCGTTCAAACAAACAAACAACCCAACTCGTCAATTTAATTTTAATTTAGTGTAGATAGAAGATAAAATAGTGACCTTTTCTCACGACCACGTCATAATTTAATGAACTCTGTAAAATCCTGAAATACAAATGACAATGTGTAGGACGAAATAAATGACAGTCATATTGGCTTCAAGCCTTGAGACAAATAAACTGTTTATTTACTAAACTATGAAATGTAATACATAAGTAAATAAGAGATTACGTACATACTTGATTTTAAACCTATTTGACCTAGCTCTCCTTAAGACGTGAGGTTGTCGTGGCCTAAGCCTGAGGGTAATGAACCTGCTAGATTGTAGGTTGAAAATCGGGCATGGGAATTCACGCCAAAATACCATTAGCTGTATTTAATTAATCCATTTAAATAATATAAAAGTGGCTTTTCGTGTCTGTTTGTTTGTCCGCTTAGTTCCTCTAAACTACATACTAAATTGCTAATACATGAACTACATACGATTAATACAGTTTTCACGACTATTTAGAAAATTTATTCCGGAAGGTACTTATGTATAATACGTTAATATCCTATCCTAGATACAGCACATAAATTTGGATGTCTCGATGTCGAGAGAAATGTCACCACATCATTGATTTTTCTAAAATCGAATGATACTTACCGTTTTAGTTTTCAACAAAATCGACCCCAAGACTGCGTATTTTTTGCAATTTCTTACAGTTTCGGATTCACGTACACATGGAAAATTCACCCTATATTGAATTATTGCTTGCTTATTAATTATGTATCTAGTAATTAGACTTTTGCCCGCAACTCCGTCCGCGTGGACTACCTATAATTAATGTAGGTATTTCTGGTTTATCCCACCGAAACTAGATGAAACGTGGCTTAGACTTTAAGTTGGACCCCAAGCTATCGAACTGTGAAAACTACATCAAAATCTGTTCAGTACTTTTTGCGGAATGCGCGCAAAAACAGACAAAAATTCAAAAAAAAATGTTTTTGGGTATAATGGTTACGTCCCAGTACTCTATCCCAATTGTTTTTTTCTGGAATATCTTCAATGTAACAGACACGGCTTATTTGACAATTTTGTAATAATATATTATAGATAGATAAGATGTTAGTAGCATCGATGTCAACTTTATTTTCAGTAGCAGTTGAGCAAATAGTATGTTGTTTAATAATTATGCAAATAATATAATTGCATCTAATCAGTAATCAAACTCAACGAATAAACGTGAAGAACAAATATTTATTACATCAACATACGATTATTTGTTGGAGAATGCACGTGAGTAAACTGTACAAAGGTTCACTTACGGGGGTGCTCTGAAGGTGCCCGCCTAGTTTCGGACTCGCCCAGAATCGTTAAAAGTGAGCTCTTAACGAGACCAGTACCCCGATCATGAGTTTTTTTGACGTGTAGTATCGTTAATGTAAGCATATTTTGAATTGAAAATACACGTTTGTTACACAATATTTATATAAATTAAATACCTATTAATTAATTTCTCTGTATTTTTAAAAATTTGCAAATTGTATAAAATTTTATCAAAATGTTCCAGGACTGCTGTATTTTAAATTCAAAATATGCTTACTTTAACGAAACTATACGTCAAAAAAACTCATGATAGGGGTACAGCACACTAAGGCCATGTTGTTTCAACTTACAGTTACGTATCTGTAACCGTCAAATATGGCGGCTTGTACGACAATTTCATACTGACTTAACGATTACGAACTGACTTACGAATACAGATGGTTTGAAGCAACCCGCCCTAATAGCGTAACTCGCAATCATCATAGCCTTTATTTTGACAGTTCTACAGTGCAATGGTCAATGGATGTTGTTGAATTGAAAAAAAAATGTACTAGAGCGTTTCACGTAGAGAGCATTTCACAAAAGAAGTCCTTTCGACGCTATGTTGGCTGCCCTGAATGTCAATATTTTACAACGTTTTTATCGGTGTTGGAAATTTTTCTTCTAATAAATCTGTAGTAGGTCAATTCTGTACATGAAATATATTTTCAAAATAACTATCAGGGGGTGATTAGTGATCGATACTAATGCCAAAAATGCAATCAGTAAAATTGTTGTCTGTCTGTCTGTCTGTCTGTCTGTCTGTCTGTCTGTATGTTCCTTATAGAAACAAAAACTACTCGACAGATTTTAACGCAACTTGGTACAATTATTCTTCATACTCCTGGGCAGGTTATAGTATACTTTTCATCACGCTGCAATCAATAGGAGCAAAACAGTGAAGGGAAATGTTGGGAAAACGGGAGAAGTTACTCCATTTTTTAAGCTTCCGTCGCGTGTGCAGCCTTAATGGTTAAAGCTACATAGAAATCATGTATGACGAAAATGTTCTACATAAAATTATCTAAAAAATATTTCACAACAGCATATGTCTATCTTTTATGGTTGACCCACAATAACACGTGTAACTCCCGATAGCTTAGCAGTTCGGAGCTTTCTGATTGTATTACACACAAGGAGTTACACGCTGATGGAGTCGCGGGCACAGCTATTAATAATAATATTCTGCGGTTCCTTATTGCGATATTTTTCAACAGTATTGTGGATTGACATATTATATTTCCCTACTAAAATACGAAATTTAATCTGTCTGTTACATCAAAACCATTGAACCGTGAGGAAGGACATACGCTACTTTTTTACAAAAAACGACGGAAACGCGGACGATGTCGCGGGCAAAAGCTAGTCTACAATAAACATAAAGCGTTAAGACCTTAACACAGAAGTCACACACAGGGGTGCCAACATAGCGTCGAAGGGACTTCTTTACCCCTATCATGAGTTTTTTTGACGTGTAGTATCGTTAACGTAAGCATATTTTGAATTTAAAATACAGCAGTCCAGGAACATATTGATAAAATTTTATTCAATTTGCACATTTTAAAAAATACAGAGAAATTAATTAAGTATTTAATTTATATAAATATTGTATAAGAAACGTGTATTTTCAATTCAAAATATGCTTACGTTAACGATACTACACGTCAAAAAAACTCATGATAGGGGTACGGGGTACTGATGTGAAACGCTCTACAGGCTGTTGATTTAGACACCTGTCACTTTTAAGGGGGTGATTGTACCCGTCACACTGATCAACTTTCCCTATGAGACCCATATCCGATTCGTAAAAAAAAATCAACCAAATGTTCGGCAAAATAATACAAAAGTAGCTAGAATGTATGAAAAGTTGTAAATTTTTTTTCACGAATCGGATGTGGGCTCAGATCATAGAAACAAGGAGATATGCTATCATAGCAAATTAGTACGGGAACAACTGTCGCCACTTTTAGTACATTTTTCAACACAATTACAAGTGCCCCGCGTGAATATAAAGATCTCCCACGCATTAAACATTCCGCACACCCTCAATCTAACACTGTTAATCGTCTCTCAACACTAGCACTAAACTAAAACACTGTACTTATATCATCGATCGTGTTCGGTTCGTCGCTAGCGTGTACATTTTATATACGGTCAATGTGACCGTATCAAAGCGTCAATTTTAGTAGCGCCTTGACACATCTCCCTTGTTTCTATGATCTGAGGATGTGGGTCTCATAGGGAAAGTTGTTCAGTATGACGGGTAGAATCACCCCCTTAAAAGTGACAGATGACTAAATCAACAGCCTGTATAAGAAGTCCCATTCCTGCTACTGTACCTAGGGTGAAACTTGTTATGAATAAAGCAGTGAATTATATTCATTTCCTTTATTTTCATGTTAATACACCATTCAATAACATGTAATTTATTTAAACAGTTAACTTTTTGTCAGTAAAATCAGTCGCGACAGTTGATTCAGCACATGTATGTTCTATGTATTTTATGAAAGCCTTTATTAAGAAAATCACATAATTATCGTGACCACAAAACAATACTTTTTTTGTATTTCATATCATGGTGACATTACTTAGAACAAAGAGAGGAGGTAGGTACATAATAATTATTTTTTAAAGTACTATTCAAAATAAGTAATAATTCGATTAATTCTTTTCATCACACGTGCCTGAAAGATCATGTTACTTTAGTGCCAGTGCCAATACGAATGAAGTAATAAAAGAAAACCGCCCAAGTGCGAAAAAAACCCTGTGCCCTAGGGGTTCCGTACAAAAATAATTTTGTACTTATGTAGATATTTTTGTGTGACTACAAATCAACGATTTTCAGATTTTTGGGGTTCCGTACCTCAAAAGGAAAAACGGAACCCTAATAGGATCACTTTGTTGTCCGCCGTCAGTCACCGGACCATAAGTGGAGCCAACTGCTCATAGATGGCGCCATTGGAAGTATGCAGTAGCGCCATCTATGATCATATTTCGGAACCCTTAGGGCGCGAGGCATACTCGCACTTGTCCGGTTTATTTCCGGTTTATTTACTTGTGCTATGAGACCTTGCTTCATGCCAAATATCTTGATATTTTTTATTGCGTTAACTTAGAAAAAAATGTTTTTTTAACAGCTCCAAGGGACCGTAGATCTTATTTTTGATGGTAATTTTGTTGGCTTGATACGTCTACGCATTCCGGAGAAAAATGGTCTTGACAGACAGACCGACACATAGACGAACAACGATGTGATCCTTTATGGGTTCTTTATATCCTTTTCAAATACAGAACTTAATTATTTAGGTACAACCAAGACAACGCCTTGTTAAGAACTAATAGCAATACATTACCTACCGAGAACATAGGCGGCGCCTACCCAACGCATCGGACTTCAAAGCGCGAGGTCATGAGTTTGAATTTAAACTGTAATCATTGCACCTGTGTTATAGGGTTCCGTACCTAAAGGGAGCCAACGGGAGCCTATTACTAAGCCTACGCCACTACGCCACGCCCTGTGACAGACGCACGGAAGGACGGCCTCCGCCGTCTGTCCGTCCGTCCGGCTCTTGTTCGAATCTTGTGAACCGTAATAGCTAGCCAATTGCTTACACAGAATACGTCTGTATGACCGCTATCGGGTTATTCCCAACGGACCACGTGGTCGGTTTTTGAGACCTCTAAAAATAATAAAAAACAATATTGCAGTCGGGACTCATAAAATAATATATTTAATTTTACCCCGAACGAGTGGGTTTTTTTTTATTTAGTGTTTTTTTATTATTTTTAGAGGTCTCAAAAACCGACCACGTGGTCCGTTGGGAATAACCCCCGCTATCATGGCAAATAATAATACAATAAAAGTTCATAACCCAACAAGAGTTTCCATTACACGGAACGGAATCCTTAGTGTGCGACTCCGTCTCACACTTGGGCGGTTTTGTTTTAATATTTTTTATTATGTTATGATTTAAAACACTGAAATTTTAACCACAAAAAATCCAACGCAGTTTAAAGATACATTTTAATTTGTCACTTCATACAAACCACATTGATGTTAATAAAATTACACTACATTACTTACCTACAACTTGAAATTACTTAAAATCTACTTCAATAGGTAGACTTACAACTACTGATAGTTGCAAGTCTACTAAACACAAGACTAAACTCAATTCCAGCCGGCTTAGCATGACCAATTCTCTATTCTACCAAAGAATAGACAAAGTTCTTTCTATCCAAATCGTTATCTCTTCTGCCTGAGCTCGCGGTGACCCGTGCTTGACTTATCAGACTTTAGTCTACTGAATAATAGAAACATTGATTTCTTCTCTTCATTGTATGCATAAAACGGTAGAAATCTTTCTACAATCAATGTCAATTTGTCTATTCTTCTGTAGACAAAACCCGTTTCTATCGTGGTCATGCTAGGCCGGCAGACCTAAAGGTGCTTTTAAATGGGCTAGTTTTATGTCAATTTCTTGCTGCAATTGTATAGCCGTGAGTTAAGATCGATATCTTCCAGCAATTATTGTGATGTACCATCATTTAATTTCATTGTAATATCGCCGGGCTATACTGCAAAATTGTGGCAATCGTTCTACTGAGATGCACGATAAAGATCTCAACTTACGGCTATACAATTGCAGCAAGGAATTGACAAAAAACTAGCCCGTTTAACCGCACTTTAACAGTGTTTTCTTTAAGAAATTCTCAGTGAAAGTCAGGAGTTTGATGATAAATTATCAATCAGCTCGTCAACGACTACTACTGACCCTCCCCATCATCAGGCTGTAACAGTCCTCTCCTGGGGGGCGATTCTCCTAGGATACTCACTTCCGCCTAGCATTCGTAACTTGAAAACTCTCTCTTTTCAAGAAACGTGTAAAAGAGCACTACCTCTCCTCTTAATTGTAGCTATATTTACATATTAGTACATATATATATTAGCATAATTATGTATTTATATAAGTATATATTATAACATATTTATTTATGTTTATTTACTTCTTCACTCTAATTCTCCTCTTCATGCTTTCACACACATTATGTCAACATTTCTTTATTACTCATCTCTCCTTTCGCAGGTCTGCTGGCAGAAATTTCTATTGAAATATGCAGTACCTTTGTATTCCAATTACTTTTTAATTTATCACTGTAAATTCTATTGTGTGTACATAAATTGTTAAATAAATAAATAAAAATAAAATACTGCATTGTGTGCTTCGCTGCCGCAGCGGTGAAACTACAGAGGGCCGATCATGAGTTTTTTTGACGTATAGTTTCGTTAACGTAAGCATATTTTGAATTGAAAATACACGTTTGTTACACAATATTTATATAAATTAAATACATAATTAATTACTCTGTATTATTTAAAATGAGCAAATTGTATAAAATTTTATCAAAATGTTCCAGCTCTGCTGTATTTTAAATTCAAAATATGCTTACGTTAACGATACTACAGTCAAAAAAACTCATGATCGGGGTACAGTTGGGTACCTATTCACTAGGTAAGCTGCGAATAGCTGCACTAGCGCCAATGTCAATGACTAGCGCTCAAGGCTGTGACGGTCGTGAGTTAGAACTACTCAACGGCGGGCAAATTGACGACGATGATTGGCTACGTGCTTGGTCGATCTCGACGACGAGCTGACGAGACAGCCAAAAAAGTGTCTCCTACAGAATAGCATAGCTGGACATAGGCCGCTGCAATTGGCAGCTTCGACAAAATTGCCATTAGTTTTGTTATAAAGTTAAGTATAAAATTTCCTAAATAAAATATATTGAGATTTTAAACTTTTTTGGCTTTAATATCTGGTGGTAAAAACATCGCCACTAGGACTCCACCTGTAAACAAAAGAAGGTTTCAATTAATTATTTGTTGCAACTTTTTATAACATCTTTTACATAGAATTGGTGCGGTTGGGTTGGGTGCGCTACTTGGAACACCTTGTATATGAACCTGCCTGCATGCATGACCACGATAGAAACGGGTTTTGTCTACAGAAGAATATACAAAGTGATAGATTGTAAAAAGGTTTCTACCGTTTTATGCATACAATGAAAAGAAGAAATGTCTTTTTATTTTTCAGTACCTAGATAAAATTCTGATAAACCAAGCATGGGTAGCCGCGTGCTAGCAAATTCTAGGACAATGTGTGCTAAGCCTCTATTAAACTGTCAAACTCTATGTAATGGCCTATCATTACTATGAAACTTGAAGATACTCACTCATCAGATATGCAGTGAAGATATAGAAAGTCATCGTACAGTGTGTCATCACAAAACTGCCCAGGAAGTTAACGCCTGCTAGGCCGCTGGCGCGGGCTACCATCACGCCCAGACACGCTGCCATGCCACTGGAAAGAGTAGCAAATCAGTATGATCATGTTCAGGACAAGAGTTGCCAGCCTGTAACTGTCCATCTGTAGGTCAAGGGCTAGTAGGGCAAGATCATGTAAGAACGAGTATTGTATTGAGCATCTTAATTTTTATTAATTTCACTATTTAGTCTACATTTCTTAACAATGTAGAATTAGACATTTTGACAATTGGACCAAAGTTACCCTAAGCGGTTTTTACGGTACCTAAGTCATGGACATTCCTTCTCACAGGGAGGAGGCCTGAATCCTAAGAATGGGAACTTTGTAGGCTAATTATGTATGTTATGTTAAGTGGGTCAGCGGCGGCCATTTGTTATTTTATTTTCTTGCTCCATACTATAAACTCCTGTATTGTGAGTGCGTTTACAAATACAAATCTCGGATCACATGCATTGAAACACCCATACCCGGAAATAGGTACCTTTACACCATACAAGTATTTGTTTCAAACAGGAATCTATTCTGCGACATACAAAGGAAGCCCATAGCTGAGCCATTGCCCCAACTGTACCGTCCCCTAAATAATAAAACATACTTTATCCTACTTACCTATACGACGTAGGATACAACTCCACATAGTAGGAGAACAGCACCCCCATACATAGATTCGTCATCGTCATCCCCACGAACAGGATCAGACTTGCCAGGTCATTCTGGTTGAAGACCGCCCCCAAACTTGATAAGGCCGGTATTAGCAGAAACATGACCATCAGCACTTTCTTCCTGGAGGCAAGCTTGGCTATCACCAGGGTGATGCCAGCGAAGACCAGGCCGTGGGTGATGCCTGATAGCAAGGTGTGGGACTGGATTGATGATGAGCAGGTGGCCTAGAAAAATAAATCAGTAACGGTGACCTTAATAAAAGTTTAACTCGGAATTTATTCATCGAGATTTTAACAGTCGAACAACCAAAAAAAATTTTTTTGAATTAAGCTTGTTAAAGTCTGTGACCTCGTAATCTAATTATCCTCGTAAAGACTTGAACAGTAGATAGTCGTTAATGGTAATACTTACACCAAATCCGTATTGTAATGTATACTATTACTAGGATAGTAAATACTATAAGAGGTGTGGTTAACTACTCGGAATCAAACTCGCGTATGAGCTAAATCTTCGTATATTATTATTGTAGAAAAAAAACGTAACATTTAGAAAATTACGATTAGAACGTGTGATGGAGCCCAGAATAATTGGCCTGTTTCTTCATGTCAAAATGTATTCTATACAAAATCAAACTATTTTATGTCAAAGCTTGTTTTGAAACCAAGAATTTGACCAGCCTACTTTGACTCCTTAATAAGACCTCTACAATACTTACCGTATCATGAGATGCTGAAACATTCCCAGTGGATATGAGAATGCTGCACAAACTCCTGGACCCCTCACCGGCGTGTGAGCTTGTTCCAGCAGTGAAAGCTTCAATGATGTACGGCATCCACATTACTAGGCTGTTGTTACTAAGGAAAATAGAATAATATCAGGTCAGTGACTAGTGAGGGTAATATATAGGTAAGAAGTCTGATTACTCCGAAGTCGGAGAGAATTAATAGAGTTTTTAGTTTTGTGTGAACTAGTTATTCCACTAGGATGCTTGCTACTAGGATGGTAAATAAACGAATTCATACTCGTCGCGATACTTCTTATCGCTTTGAGGGTTCAAATTGAATAAGATCGTGTTTAATAAGGCAGGTTCTATTTCAAAATGTGCAAATCAACAGGTGTTTTCAAGCAGCTCAATAGTAGATCGTTCTGCCAACTAACTTACATGCAATAAATGACGGTGGTCAAGTAAAAAAGCTGCAACGTCCTCAAGAGCAGCGGCGGCTTGAAGAGCGGTATGGTCTGCAGCCATAGAGACTTTAAGATGTGGATGTCTTGATTTTTGGAGCTTCTGTCCTCGTTTAATGTAACTTTGCGAATCTGGAAAATATGAATAGGGTGTGAGTTTTTTCTACATACGAGTAAGTAGAAGTTAGGTTAAGATAACGTTAATTGTGTACAGGATATTTTTTTTTTTTTGTTTTTTATAAAAACTAAAAAATATATAATAATATATAATTAGCGATCGTTTTGAGGAAAATAAGTTATAGGCGAGCATAATACATTATTAGTTGTCAGGAATTTTTAATGCGATTAGGCATCCAAATTTTTTCGAGGGTAAAAATGGAGACACTTTTACAAAGTTTTTCAAAGTCTGAATTGATAGACTAGCATATTTTATGACACTATCCTTTTTGTAAAATCTATGACCTGTCTCATTCCACCATCTCAAAAACAATCGTTAAAATCAAGAATACATACCGGGAACTCATCCTTCCCTCCATTCGTCGCCCAGATCTTGGCAAGATTCTCCAATGCCTGTTCCTCACGACCAGCGTTCACCAGGAACTTGGGGCTCTCGTAGTAAAAATGCAGCAGGAACGCGCTGATGCCGAGAGGGGTAGCCATGATGATAGTCAGTAGCCTCCAAGGTGTGAAGGTAAGGATGCCCAGGTTGTACGTGAAATTTAGCTGGAGTATGAAGTAGGCTGGAACTGTGGAGGAGAATGATAAATCAGCATAAATGGCTCCTAAAAATTTTGCAACCATATGCAGGGACCGTCTCATGACCAGCACGTGTAGCGTATGGCCACTATAGAAACGGGTTTTGTCGAAGGAAGAATAGATAGATTTCTATGAAGAGAAGAAATGTTTCTATTCTTCAGTTAACAAAAGTCTGCAACACCAAGCACGGGTTACCGCGTGCTCGGGCAGAAGAGATAACGAGTTGGATAAAAATAACTTTTCTATTCTTGGTAGAATATAGAGACGGAATTGGTCATGTTATTTAAATAGGTAAAACCCAAAAAACTCACCAACATACGACAAAACGAAGAGCATCAGGGCGCTAGTCATGATTAGCATGTAGACGCCCCTCACTGCGCTAGCGCATGACTCGTTGAGAAGCGCGTACGCTACTGACTGGACCGCGCTGCAACTGTTAATACAAACAACTGCAACTTTTAATACAGTAGAAGTTACAGACAATGTTTTTTAACTTTTCTGCGTTGATGTTGTAAGCTACTTAGAGTGGCATTCTATTACAGGTGATCAACTGCATGATCAACCAAATTTGTTCCTGAGTTAAAGTTCATTTGGATAAACTCATTTATAAAACCGGCCAAGTGCGAGTCGTACTCGCGCACCGAGGGTTCCGTATCATTTCTGGACGTATAAAGTGAAAAAAACCAGACCGCATAACTAAGTTTGTTTGTGAAAGAATTTTGATGATTTTGAAAAAACTTTACTAGTTAGGAACATCGTTTTATTTTTGGTGCAATATTTGGGTCAATTCCTATCAACTCTAATTATTTCGGATTTTTTGCTCCGCAAACTTCGGAGATAAGGGGGGGGGGAATGGTATTTTTTCAGACGTTTTTCATCAGAAAACTGTGAGACATAAAATTAAATGAAAATATATTTTAAAATTTGCAAATCAAGCCCTTTCATATGATATGTCACTTGACCTAGTAACCCCACTTTAAAATTTCGGACCCCCACTCCGGCCACTTTTGCAATGAAAATAAAAATATTTTTTGACTTTTTTCATTTGCAATAAAGTTGGACAAGCATTCTTTATAACCGTTCCAAATTTCAAGTCGATAGCATTAGTAGTTGCTGAAATAAGCAGGTGTGACAGACAGACAGACAGACGAAGTCGCACCATAAGGGTTCCTTTTTTACCATTTTGGTACGGAACCCTAAAAAGACAAAAAGGATTTCTCCTAAACTTGCTAAGGAAACTAGACTTCAGTTTATTGATAGTGAATGTTACAATGATATCATGATAGACAAGATAAATGATGATATTGTAGATAGAAATGGTAAGGTATACTCACAAGCTTGAGCTGAATACTTTGAGAACTGCCAGCATGATCCAGTTGGCAGAGAAGGCGCTGATGAAGGAAGACAAGAAGCTTCCCCACAGCGCTATCAGCAAGGCCTTCCGTCTGCCTTGCGTGTCCGATATGTAGCCCCATGCCATTGACATCACTATTGGTCCTGGAATTATTACCTCAATACTTACTAATCACCAAAAAACAGAAACGTTTTATTTAATTTTCTTAGGGACGAATTTATTTTTAAATTTTTGACAGATTTTCGATACAAAATGTGATAGTAGACTGACTTTATTCCTTGAATAAAATGTTATCTGACGATGGTGAAATCGACTTTAAATAGCGCTTTTAAACATTTCTACACACTAAAAACTTTCTCTAAAACGTACGATTTAATGTTGATTAAAACTTTCTTATGGTTTTATTCTGTGACCATGATTAAAACATGCTACTTTTTTTTTCTTCACTGCTAGCTGGGCAAAGATCTTTTAGTATTTCTAAGTCCACTTTTCTTGCTACTACTACTCAGTTATCATTAGTTAAAGATACAGTACCTACATCTTTTTCAAAAAATGTTGGATATAGCTTCTAATACTATGTAGTATTGCAGATGTAACTTCATAGAACACTTACCAACAAAAGGCATGGACAACATGACACTCCTCTGCCAGTGTTCGAGCTCGAAGTCACAAGCACTCCCGGTGACGATGACGGAGAACCCGAAGATGTCGATTCCCATCCCGAGCAGAGCCAAGCTGAGGACAGCGAGGAGGCCACAGTTGTAGCAGCCATTGCCTGCCAGAAACAAAGTTGCTTACATGAAGAGTAGTCTTTGTATGGGGTTACTGTATATATCTTCTTTATGTCGTTGTCGTTAAATTCAGCAGCGTTATCAGCAATCTTGCACAAGTCTTCTTAAGAGCAGTTGTTAATGAACAGCATTAGAGGTAAGAGATTGTTGTGGCGTGGCTCCATAGATACATCTATAGTTTATCTACAAGTTACCTACTCCTATTTTTTTAAAATATTTTTTTGTATATTGTACACCCTCACTGCTAAACATGGGCCTCCAAATGGCCGAAATTAACAATGAAAAGGAGAAAAATTCCATTGGCAGACTGATTGGCGATCGTAGTTTGAACGCGCTAATATCTGGAACTGCCAGTCGGATTCAAAAAAATATTTGTATATGATAGTCAGATTTATGAGGAATAGTATAGACTATTTAACATCACGCTATAACCCTTAGGAGCTGAGCAACGGGGGTGAAACCGTCGGGCACAGTTAGTCTTTAATAAATTAATCAAAGGTGCTGATTCTGTCGAACATCGCACAAAACTAATTTTATTCACACTATATCTCTTTCTTACAAATATCATTGAAGGACAGCAAATATTTAGAAATGTCAAATTAGTCTACGCCCTTGTCATTTACGGGAAAATAGTCATGACCTTTTGCGATTACGACTAAATTGACATTAAAACTATTCAAGTGGACTAATTTGGGTTCCCTACTTGTTTTCGAAAGTTGATGATTCGATTTTGGCAGGATTAAATATCTGCTATCCCTCTGTAATGGTTTTTATTAGAAAAAGACTTACGGAATCGGCACCATTACCTACCTGTTAAGTTTATAGCTTCTTCGTAATCGTATACTTTGTCTTCAGTAGTGCTGGTACCATAAGTACCATTTACATCAGTAGTGTCACTGTACGAATACTTCTCACTTTTTGTGTCAACTCCTGCTATGTTAACAATGTATATGCCACTGTGGACCATTGTGTGATCGTCACTTCAACTGGTTACTGCAACAAATTATATTAACTGTTAACATTTTTTGAAAATAGTTTAATGATTTTAGAGCTATAGAATTGTTTACCAGTCTCTGCTTTACCTAATTACGGCGAAGCTAAAGGAAAAATATTATTTTTTGTTTCGAAAATATTTTCACACATCACAGATAATGGTTCACCAGTCAGTCTTCTCTTTGACTGCGTCGAAATTAAAAAAAAAAATATTTGTTTAATATTGAAAATATTTTTACACACCACTGATGGCTATACAACTAAACATAAACAACAACTGAAAGTAGCATTATAACTGAAATCCGTTAATGAGTAGACAACGGTTGAGTCTGATGAGCGGTAAAAACAAAAGATTAAGTGCGAGCCGGACTATGCTATGATGGTTCCGTTCATTAACTCATGTTAAAAATTTTACTACCGACTCCTCATTTGTTCGACTTGGCTATTATAAAAGTTGTACGTCTAGGTTTTTATTTGCAATTTCTGGTAGGTATTTTTCAAATATTTTTTATACACTTTGATGATATCATGATTTTACACTGCTCACAAAATAAACAAAACAATTGAGTCAAAAAATTAAAAAGGTCAAAAAAGAAAGTTATTAGGCACAATGCGTTATTTTTAACACGGAACCCTAAAAATCAATTATCTGCTTGATACCGTGGAAAACAATTTAGCTCATAGTAATTAAAGTATTTAAAAGTGATTAAATTCGTTAATCTAAATCTTAAAATAAATGTCTTAATTAGATACGTAAAGAATACAATTACTACATAGATACAGTAGTACCTATAAAATAACGGGCTAATATGGATGAGTGCCTAATCCTATTTTTATTTTAAACATTTTGTCTATCTTTATGTATAGCTTTTAATCAAAGGAATATAGGTAGTAAGAAGATATAATTTCTTTATTGTATTAAGTGAAAACTACATCCACATTAAATCCATCACATTAAAATCCGTTCAGTAGGTACTTATTGCGTGATGCGCGCACAAACAGACAAAAAATCCCAAAAATATTTTTTGAGCATGGTTACGAACTTACGACCGCGACGTCCCAATACCCTATCCCAACTATTTTGCCTGAAATATCTTCAATGCTGACACCGCGTTTTTTACAGTTATATAATAAACTAGCTTCCGCCCGCGGCTTCGCCCGCGTTTTTGAGATAAAAAGTAGCCTATATGTTATTCTGATGTATAAGCTATATTACTGTAAAGTTTCATCAAAATCCGTTCAGTAGTTTTTGCGTGAAAGAGTAACAAACATCCATACATACATACATCCATCCTCACAAACTTTCACATTTATAATATCAGTAGGATAGGATAGGAAGTCGGATAGTATAGAATTGTACCAGTAACTGCTACGGGCTGATAATGACGATGGCTCCCGATCCCGAGCCTCGCGCTAACTCATTTGACGTTCGAGTCGGTTAAACACTGTACTTTGTGATTTATTTTAAACCACAACACTCGTTTAGATCGTCTAACTAGTGGTCATTTTATCGATATTGAATAGAAATTCAATGGTAATGTATGAGTTATTTACTATGACAATAAGTCGTAATCGTCCTTCATCGAACATCAGAAACTAAAGTATTTTTTTATTATTATCTTTATATAAATTAATAATTCTTCTGTAGGTGTGTTTGTCACTGAACTTCTCATAAATAAATGGCTGGACAGTTGCCGAATCATATTCGCAACAGACTTTTTTTTATGTTCATTATTTATTTATTTTCATTGAAAAAGAAGACATTTCTGCTGTAGGTAGGTACAGACATAACGAATACCTTGAAATTAGTCAGACTTAGGGCGGGTTGCTTCAAACCATCTGTATCCGTAAGTCAGTACGTAATCGTTAAGTCAGTATGAAATTGTCGTACAAGCCGCCATATGCCCAAAACATCGCGCTATTCGTTAGGCAAATCGTCAAAGATGAGTTTTGAACGATATGGCGGGTGTTATCTGGTCAAATCATGAAATGGCGGCGTTTCATGAATTTCACGATCTGGCGAATTATACGATCGGACTACAGACAAATAGCACATTGTCATCAAAGTGACACTGTAACTAAATAATTAAGGCCATGTTGTTTCATCTTACAGTTACGTATCTGTAACTTCCGTCAAATATGGCGGCTTGTACGACAATTTCATACTGACTTAACGATTACGTACTGACTTACGAATACAGATGGTTTGAAGCAACCCGCCCTTAGTATCCTACACCGTGTCCTGTCAGATACCATTGCACTGTCTATTTTTTTTTTTTACTTATTCTCTAACTGTACCACTGCCGCAGGAATAAAAAAAAATACCTTTGAAACTGAATTTATCTCATTCAAAACTAGGATTAAACACACAATTTAGCACACATAAACTACATTTCTTTAACCAAACTTTTAAAAATAAAACCATGTCATCTGCCGCTATGCGGTACAAATTGATCAGAAATAATAAATGGTCTAAGTTCTTAGTTACAGCATTTATATCATAGCAGAGATTTTTAAAAACCCAGTTCCAGGACTGCTGTATTTTAAATTCAAAATATGCTTACGTTATCGAAACCATACGTCAAAAAAACTCATGATAGTACTGGCGACCTTACTCACCACAGGAACACAACACTACCGAAGAGTAGTGCATTTGGCAAAATTAGCGTAACTTTTTTATGCACTTGTGTAAACTAAGCCTTGTTACACAACAAAACATAAGAAAAACCATAATACCTATTTTTTGTAGAAACAGGAAAATTAATTAGATCTATACTATAGGATATTATGAGGAAAATATAAAATTTACAATCTCTAACTCGAAACGGGAAATAATGATAATCTTTACAGTAAATCAATTTGATGAGTTAAAAACTGCACTAATTGATAATATTGAAAGCGAGCTGTCTTGCAGTTCGTTTGCTAGGTTTTCAAAGATACCTATTACGAGTAGGTAACTCTGTAGAAGGTAAAGGTTATCGACCTTTACCTTCTGGAATCCTGTTTGTTCCCTAGTTGTACACTATAAGAAAAACAAAGGAATATTAGTTATATAAAAAAAATACCTTCAATTACAGATACTTCCATTTAGAAATCAAGACCATTTTTAATATTTCGACAAATTTTGTTCGCAAAGTTCTAACTTTTATTTTATTCTGAGATAACACTTGAACCACAAACAAAACTCTGTTACCATTTTTCTAAAACAAGCACTAGTACTTAAAATGAACACTAGATACACAAAATACAATAAGAAAGTATTCCAACGTGTATGTCGATCGCATTACTAAACGTGTGTAAGAGCCGCAGGAATTAAAATGGATGTAACAGGATATAGAGAAACCTGGTTAACCGGGATAACCGGATTATCTAGGGGCCTATTCTTTCTTCCCATTTAAAGGTGTATTCTATTTTCTACTCACCTAGTTATTCATGTGTGAATAGTTTAGTAAAGAAAACGATATATTAAACGTTTTTTTTGGCCTAGTAATTTTTTGAGAAGTTTTATTAAGCTGAGCTTTTCTTTGTTGACTAGGACTATGTTAATTTACTAATATTTAAATTGATCCCTGCGTGCTTTTATAGCATGCTTACGCAGCCTTCATATCGATAAAAAACAGGCATTTTTTTTCTGTAGGTTTTTTTTGTAGCTTGTTATAATCTTGACTTGAGATTTTGACTACAGATAAAAAATATTTTTTCTGAAAGGGAAGTAAAAAAGATGAAGAGGTGATGGGACGGGCAGATTTATGAAAATGTTATACTACAGGGCTTTATAAATAAAATGCAACGAATTTGTTGTGGATATAATTATTTAATAGATATAAAAATATAACAGTAACACTATGGGCCTTAGTCCGTCGGCCGCTCCGGACGCGTGCTCTTCGGGAGTATTATGCACAGCAACCCGCTCGCTGCAACAGACAGACATACAGTTTGACAATAGCCGGAGAAAAGGAGGACATTTATCATAATAATTATAGGATTACATAAATCGTAATAGGTAGGTACCGAAATCCCTAAAATTATAAAACCTAAAAATAAGGTTAGGCCGATCACACACGGACTGTTCGAGCAGTCAGCCAGTCAGAAGGCAGCCAGACTGGTCGACCGTACGACCGCCCCAAGCAATCCTACTGCACGAGCAGTACAAATACTCCGTATAGGGGTGTACGTAAAAGACTATAGTTTGCTATGCAGTCGCAGCTTGAAGTAGTAAATACTGACTGATTCAAGCAGTAAGTGTTTGGTCGGTCTTAGATAAACGACGTAATCTCCGATTTTTTTGACGAGATAAATAAAATTGAAATGATATCGTGTCTTATTGAAAGATGGACCTGGCGTCGGTAAAATTCTCGCGCAAACTTTTTTTAAGATTTTATTTCGAAAAATAGATGAATCGTTTGATAAACTTATCAAACGACATTTATAGATAAAGGTAATTAGCAAATGTAGTTGACTTACATATAAGCAATGTTCCGAACATGTATATGGGCACCACGCAGTGCTCGTCCACCAGGGCTCCAAACACCACGTTGCCCACGATGGCACCTATCCGGCCACACATCACCGTCACCGCCATGGCCGTTGCGCTGAAAAAATAAACCATTTTTAATATTATGAACTCTATGGAATATGCGGGGAGTATAGAACTGGCCGTTTGGTAACCAAACCAAAACTTGAGCCATTATCATACAGGGTGTAAAAAGATCACCAAGCCGACACCTACGCATTCTGTACGTGTAACTAAGCAACATTGAGCAAAAGTGTGTGTGTTGATTTGTACGGGATGGGAGAGGTGTAGTATAGGCGTGTCCCGGCCCCCGAATCCAGCCGCTGCCACTCAATATCTCCATAACCAGTCGGTTCCAGTAGAAGAAAATCATCGTATCGATAGGTAGAATATGTGTGGTTTTAGTTTTCGTTAAGGGTCTTTTTACACCCGATATATAAAAATACTTGTTAAATATTTAGTTGGTCAAAAGATGGCAAATTGGCAGTCGAATCCAAGCTTTCAATACAGCATTAGCCAACAATATTAAGAGTTTTCATAGTTCATTTTTTGATGAACTATGAAAACTCTTAATATTGTTGGCTAATGAACTATCTGTCTAAATTCTACTCACGCCACTTTAGTAGGAAATATCTCGCAGATGACGCAAAACAGCACCGCCTCTGTGCAGCTGACGATGGCCTCGAACACGCACGACAGGATCAGGTTCTCCAGCGACGAGCGCACCAGGTTCAGGCCCAGCGCCGCCAGCCCCGAGCTGATCAACATCATTACTGGAAGAAGGATTATAGAGTTTGATTATGTGAAGACTTACAATAAATATTACACATCGAGTTTGAGAAAGAGATAATCGGCTAGTTTCGGGCTTGTACAGAGTCGTATCCGTCTCTCATACTTATGTGACACTATCTTCCGCGCGTGGCTCCACCTGCGTTTTTCGAAATAAAAAGTATAATCTAACTCTGTGCCAAATTTCATCCCGATCCGTTCAGCCGTTCTGGCGTGATTGAGTAACAAACATCCATCCATCCAGCCAAACTTCCGCATTTATAATATTAGTATAGATTTCGTCGCTGACTTGTTTATTAAGCCTCGATCCATACACGAGGCCGTCCACCGGATTTGTCGCTGGCGACAAGTCCGCAGACAAATCTGCGCGTGAATGATAAGGTTCGCGGTTCGGCATGTCCTCTGCCCGAGCGCCGTGCCAGACAAATCCGAACCGTGAACCGCTTATCGAAAGTACACAATCGACTGTTCTGCAACTTTGATGACGGATCTGTCTGTCCACCGATTTGTACGACTCAGCGCGCAGCTCGCGGCTCGCGTAGTGTATGTGACGTTAGATACCGGACTGTTAGTGCTTCGTGCGACAGAGGTGACGCTCTACAAAGCCGATTATATCTTTCTAAACCTCGATGTATAATATCTGCTGCGTATCTTTATTGACTTTAAGCTTTTTGACTTTTATTATAGCTCTCTAACTAATCTCAAATGATACTTCATAAAAAACAATCAACAGCTCTAAAATGCACTTACCCAACATCAGCTTCTTGCCCACGCAGTTGATGGTGAGCCCCACCCACAGAGCAGTGGGCACGCAACTTAAAGCTACCACCAGCGTGTGGAGGTATACCCTCTCATCTAATGTGTGCAGCTTTTCCTGGAGAAAGAAGACAGAAATTCAGTAAAAAATCATCAGAGGATCCTCCGACGATCTAAAGACTTCTTTTAGTTCATATCACTCTGCGAGGTTAAAGTTTAGGCACAGACTTTCGCAATAATTCAGTGTTAAAGGAAACTAATATGTAGCAGCTAATAGTTCAGACATTTTGGAGGAACTTGTAGCTAAATAGCAGCCGCGCTGATTCGATCGATCTGCGAGGTTAACCTGCACTTGCCACGGTCAGTCCTCGGATAGGTGACTGTTCTTTATATCGATCGAGAGCTCGAGACCCCTCCATGCCTCGAAGAGCACGTTAAACAGTCGGTCCCACAGAAATCTCAGGAGTCCTAAAGTCTGACACATGGTCTAACATCCGAATACCGGTATTACCTAATACTTGGGTTGTGGTAGTCAGATGGGTCAGTCACTTAGAGCCATATCTCATTAGGACGCCAGCAGCGACGCCAAAGCGGATGCCAGACTAGATTAGTCTGAAAACAAAATGAATATCGTGGCGTCCGGGCTGGCGGTGACACCAGCCGGGACGCCAAGCTCACTCGCTCGACACGCATACATTTCTTCGATGTTAAATTTTTTCATACTAATCTCGTCTGGCATCCGCTTTGGCGGCCCGTTTTGGTGTCTCATGGACGCCATGGCGTCTCTGCTGGCGTCCTAATGAGATATGGCTCTTAGGCTAAGTTTATGATGGTGAACTGATACTCACAGGCAACTCAGCAGTATCGTTAGCAAGTGCTAGCGACACCTCGCACACGCCGGCAGATGCTTCAGGGTACAGCGACGAGAACTGACTGAACCTCTCAAACAGGTCCGGGAACCACATCATCAGTGTGTAGTAGCTGAAACAAACAGAACATTGAATAGAAAGAAATAAAAGAAAGGAAGAAAGATAGAAAATAATGAAAATGAATGAATTAATGGTGCTAGCAAAATTTTAGCACTTGGTTATGGAGATAGAGTATTATCCTCCTTAGCCGTTCAAACTTCTGCCAGTTTAAATTTGTAAAAAAAGTGGCAACCGTAAATCAGTTTTTAGGGTTCCATACCCGAAGGGTTCCAACGGAATCCTATTACTAAGCTTGCGCCGTCTCTTAGTCACTGGGCTAATTGAAATTTTCACAGAATACGTGTAATAATAATCGCTATCATGGCAAATAAAAATAACAATACAAAGCCAAAATCCAATGGGAATCGCACCCATACAACCTTAGTGCTCGAGTCCGGTTCACACTTAACTGGTTTTTTATTTATTTATTTACCAGATTAATATGAATAATATACACGGTGAGAAAAATAAAATGTTACTTCTCATATAGAAATAATTACCTGAACATGAGTCCAAAATCCACAAAACAGCAGAGCACCAGCAGGCCGATATAAGGCGGCATGACCAGCATCTTCTTTCTGACCCAGAAGGCATCCCATCTTTGTTGCCAGGTCAGGGGAGCCTTGGTCTCATTGCCGTTGTTGTCTGCTGATACCACCTCCTCTTCATCACCTTCATAGGCACTTATCATTGACTCTACCTGGAAAATCAGATTTTGGTTACCCTATTTTGTAGCAACTCGCCGCGTGATATCACCGCGAGAACTGCCAATTTGCGAACGTCCGAGGGAGAAAGTCACGGTGAGATCCTCCCTCGAACGTTCGCCAATAAACTCCAAACAGGCAGTCCAATTCAATATCTATGATAGACCTCACTGATCGTGGTGCATCAAAAATATTGTGTAACACTGTGGTTCTATAGCCATAGCGCTTAACTCAGTAGGCTCCTGCGGTAGTGGGGCGGTGCGGGAGGGTGTGTTTTCGTTATGTCGAAATGATGAGAGACTTCAGTCGGCTGTCAACAGCGCTTTGTCAACAAATAACACGCGTTGATAGCGATCACATGTACAGCGAGACAGTTCTGTTACGTCACATGTCACCCGCCCCGCACCGCTCCACTACCGCAGGAACCTACTCAGATAAGCGCTATGCCTGTAGTACTCTCTATCATTGTATATTTTTCACTAATGGTGATTTTAGGCAAAACGGGTGTAAAAACCAATCCATATCAACTATCAACGGCTTTATGCTATTCAATCAAGATGCTGTCTTTTCACTATGGGAGGTTGTATTTTTTAGACAGACATATTAATTACTAGCTGTTCCCCGCGGTTTTACCCGCGTTGGTCGGCTCCTAAGGATCGTAGCGTGATCTTAAGTAGCCTATACTATTCCTTAAGAACCTGGCTATCGTATACAGGGTTATTGGTAAAACACCAACACCCTTGCAGGAATGTATTACTAACATCAGAAACAATAACTTTTGTTCTATGACTTTTGATAATTCATCTTTTTTTTTTCATACAAAATTAAAAATATTATCTGGCATTTGCGTAGAAAGCTCGGTAACTCGTAGTGTGGATACTAATTCAAATTATTATTATGAATACCAGCGTACAGGAGCCGATACGTGTTTATTTACTACAAAACACAGATCTAAAACGTGTCCGATGGGTAGTACAACAAAAACTTGAAAGTCTATTTTTGGTAAATGTATTATGTTTTGTAAAAAGTCATAGAACAAAAATTGTTGTTTATGATGTTAGTAATACACTCCTGCAAGAGTGTTGGTATTTTACCAATAACCCTGTATAAAAATATGTTCCAGAGATTAGCGCGTTCAAACAAACAAACAAACAAACTCTTCAGCTTTATAGGTTAGGTTTTTAGAACACAAAAGCACTCACAGGAAAGTCTTTCGCATTAAGCTTGGTGTTCACGACAAATATCCTCTGCAGGACTTGCAAGGCCTGTTCAGCTCTGTTGGCGTATAACAAGTATCTGGGGCTCTCCGGGAACGGGATCAGGAGCAGGACGACCAGCAGGCTGGGGATTCCGCAGGCAGCCACGAAGAAACGCCACGAGGTATATTGAAAGTCGGCGCCCGCCGCCGTCAGGTTGAACCGAGAGTCCGGGATGATGAGGAATGCAATACCTGGAAAAAGGAAGTGAAAAACTGAGGTATTGATGCAAATTATTAAAAGAAGTGCACCAAAAATTTGGCGGTACTTCTTCATTCTAGGAGGACCTTATTAGTTGTGCCTTTCTTATATTCAAGTAGCTATTGTTTGACTGTTTGTATAGAGTTATTAGCTATGCCCACGACTCCATCCCCGTGGAAGTCGGAAAATAACACAGCCGCGTGCTCAGACAAAAGAGCTAACGTGTTGGATAGAAAGAACTTTGTCTATTCTTGGGTAGAATTTCAGATCATAGAAACAAGGGAGATGTGCCAAGGGGCTATCGAAATTGACGATATGGTCACATTGACCATAATTAAAACTTACACGCTGGCAACGGACCGAACGCGATCGATGATATAAATACAGTGTTTTAGTTTAGTGCTAGTGATGAGTGACGAAGGAGCACTTGTAATTGTGTCGAAAAATGTTCTAAAAGTAGCAACAGTTGTTCCCGTACTAATTTGCTATGATGACTTTCTATGATCTGAGCTGTAAATGGTCTAATTCAAATGCTTAAATGTTTTGACTTTGACTTTGCTATGATGCTCCTGATATAGTTGAATTATGATAATTTATAAAGCTGTATTTATTTATTACAATCGCATCTCCAAACACCTCACTGGTATTTTATCGGTCGCCGTCATTATTGGCAGCTGATGGCATTGCTCTCGTGCCAGAGCCAATATCATCCGGTTGGCCTTACTCGCCGCGCTGACATTCAAATTCTTGCTCCTATATTATGCGACAACATCAATTTTGTTTATATCGGTGCGTTATTATACTGTATTTATTTCAATTTCGTATTGATTTGGTTTAGTAACCTGGACGCACAGGCCACTATAAAAAACGGGCCAAATAAATAAATTAGGATATAAATCGAAATAATTTTCTTACTGATTATGGACTCTACAAGTATGTTTGCAATATCTTTCTCAAAATATAGAACACAGATTAAAACTTATGGATCAGTCATTCTTACCTGGCAGCAAAATAGTGCCAAATGTCCAGAACACCTCTAGCCTGCACAGCATGACGTCTCGGTGCCTGAGCGACAGGAAGTCCCCGAAGTAGGGGAAGATGAGCCCCGTGGCCCCGATGATGCCGAACCCAGAGAAAAACCTGCAAGAGACACAAGTCTACAACGAATAGTTACGTCATGATTGGTACAAATTAAGTTATAAAATGATTGTTAAATGTGGGTAAATTCCTGATGTTAGAATCTTTCTTCTGTCAGGAAATGCTGTGGACTTTATATTCCTCAAGATCCTTGCAAAACGTGTCGCTCTACGATACTAATCATTCAAAAATCCAAGAAGTCATTGAGAAAAAATATAAAATCACGTTTATAAATTTTTTATTATTTTGGTCCTTCGAGCCGGACCATCTAACGTAGAAATAAATCTATTTATTTCTTTATTATAAAAGCAGTAGATAATTTCTAGATACCTGCAGGCTAAGAAAGCTGGGAATGACTGCACTACGCTGGAGAGGAAGGCTGCTAACGCATCCAGCAGTAAAGCCCCGATGATAGCTTTCTTGCGACCTCGCGCGTCTGCCAGGTTGCCCCAGAAGTAAGATCCTACGCACATACCTGGAAAAATAATTAGGAAATTAAATAAGTCTTCTCTTTGGAAAATTATTGCAGCAGAAGGACCTGATTTTCCAACTTAATATTTTGTTTTTTCTTCGACTGAGCCCATACCAAGAAAGGGATAGGTTTTTTTTTATGTGAACAAGTAGATTTAAATAAACACACTACCACTGACGGACTTTGACGGGTTATTTGAAACCGGCAGCCTTTTGGATGCAAGTAAAGTTCATGCAATTTGCACAATCTCGAAAATTGGAAACATCAATGCAAGCAACTTGTACTTGTATATGACATCATACTTGCATTCAAGACTTGGAATGGAATGGAAAATAATGGAATGGAACGGAATGGAATTGCACCAAAGAATAGCGTAGCGAGATACTTACCAATAAGAGGCGTGGCAGTGAGCCTGCCCTTATCGCTGGAGGACAGGTTGAAGTCGTTCTCAGCAGCCGGCAGCACGAAGCTGAGGGTGGTGGTGCTGAGCGCGCACACCGCGTAGATCGCGCCGCACGACATGAGCAGCAGCCACTGGAAGCAGCCGTAACCTGGAATCAGAAGGATGTAGTTATTAAAGGTGGTAATTGAAGGGAAGAGACCTAGAATTTATTTTACACATATAATAAAATTGGCGACCTCTGGTCTACTAGTCGCAAATACGACTGCTGAGCGTTGGGTCTCGGGTTCCATCCCCAGGTCGGGCATTCATCATCATCCATCTAACCTTTCTCCCAACTTATAACACTTGAGGGGTATAGTTTCAAAACCCCCTAAATCATCCTGAAGAAATTTTTCACAAGAATGTTATTTGTAAAATGTTGTGGTAAACTTAATGCAAATAGCAAATATTTGATATTTTATTTGTTTGTCATGTCATAGCAATAAAAAAAAACGTGGAAAATCTAAAATATTTCTTTACATTTTAGCGGAATTTGCAACTAATATTACTTCTTAAACTGATTTTACTGTGTATTTAAGTGGGTTATGAAAGTTATCGTATAGTCATATTGAAAGTAAAATTTAAAACTTTATGTTGGTGCTAAAATATGTAAATGTGTCCGAAGTCATTTTATGGGGTTTTGAAATTAGTCCCCTCACTTATGTGTTATGTTTATGGCGAAATGTAGGCGCCCTATACACATGAAGATTGTCTAGTAGGAGGCAGTGGCGTGCCTACAGGGCAAGCCCGAGGGTATTTCGCGTAATTATTCTTGATTGTAAGTGTTTTTTATTGTACGCTACTCACTTACATTCATGAAAAATTTAGAGATATACCCTCAGGCTTGCCCTGTAGGCACGCCACTGGTAGGAGGTAAACTACCTACAGTTAGACGATAAAAAGCCTGCTAGCTATAATTAGTCGCATTTTAACCTAATCACACCAATATAATAATAACAGCATCCGTATAAAAACTAACAAATCAAGGACAAAATAGCGATAAAATGTCTGTCACGGTCTTTTTTAAAATCGATTCCAGACATTAGCAGTGAATTGAATCGATATTGAGATCACTTGAACTAATGGGCTTCAATAGACACATTACATTCACGAATAATGTGTGTACATACAGACCGACATATTTATCTGTGCGTTTCATAGTGGCGCTGCTTGCCAAGGAAAGATGTCAAAATGCTGTCAAACCTGGTATATTCTATTTTAGTTCTCCATTTCGCCACACGCATTTATAAATTGGTATTTTTTGTGTCGCTATATTGAATGTTAGATTGTATGGCTGCAAAATCAGTGTGGTAGCCTGATAGGACAGGACATAATCACCTAGTTAATCACTTTTACTTTAATAACCCCGTCAAAACGATGATGTAGTTTATAATCCACATAGATTTAACAAAGTAATTATCAAACTAATTCACTAACAAGTAAAACCACTTACATAAACAGTTATTTTGCTAAGCTTGTAACTAAGCTACTTAGCTAAGCGTAGACACAAATTAGATTTGTGCCTGACGAAACCGAATCCAATTAATCGGGCTGGCGTCGGGAGGGCGGGACAATGTAACCGCTGAGCTATGGGACTACGCATTCAATTTATACACACACAAATTATGAAATCGGTACCGTAAAATGGGTTATTTTTAAAAATGCATGTGATTAAAAGATTTAATCACATGCATTTTTTTATCTGTCAATGGTAGGCATATTTTTTTGCCACATTTTAGCAAAAAATAAAAATATATATTTGGCCAAAAAAACCCATTTTACTGTACCCACCTAGTTTACTTGTATGACTGAATTTCAGGCAAGGCACCCTAATGATAAAAAAAATATTATGAAATCTAACGAGGCAACGTTGTATGGCCATCGCCCATTTTTAAGGTTCCGTACCCAAAGGGTAAAACGGCACCCTATTATTAAGACTCCGCTGTCCGTCTGTCTGTCACTAGGCTGTATCTTATGAACCGTGATAGTTAGGCAGTTGAAATTTTCGCAGATGATGTATTTCTGTTGCCGCTATAACAAATACTAAAAACAGAATAAAATAAATATTTATGGGGGCTTCCATACAACAAACGTGATTTTTTTTGAACCGCTGAAGTTCCCATTGGATCGTGAAAACAAATAGTAGGTTAATAAATATTGGTATCTACGTCAGTGTTCTATTAGTGTCGTCCCGATGTCACAGGGGACTGTGCACTTTGGACTCGGCCCTTCTCCGCTATTTTGGTACGTAAACATCAGCTCTAAAAATAATTTCATTAATCTTTTTTGTTTTGTAGTTTTGTTTTGAAGTTTAGTATTCTTTATAACTTTCCCTATTATTCTTCGGCTTCGTCCATGATAGAGTGAGCCCTATTTACCTAGACTCCTAGAGTAAACAAGGTACTACCTATAGCTACCAGTGGCAAAGGAAGGGAAGCCGGTATAGTAAAATAATAATACCTAAAATGATAAATAATTCCGTTTTACTCATGTATTATATAAGCCTATTCAAAAATTTTAAATACAGTGAATAAACGAATAGGTACATGGTAAGACTTATGTAAAACGGAATTATTACGTATTTATAATTTAGTTACCTACTATTTTATTGTACCGACTTCCCCTCACCCTTTGCTACTGGTACCTACGTGAAATTAGGCTCATGTAGGTGATTTTTGATTTAAAGTCCAACAATACGGTAGTGTCCTACTATTAAAAAAGTACAAATACATTATTTTATTTCAAAGAAGGAATAGGCACAACAAAAAAGAAAAAGCAAAAATAATAATTTATCACAAAATGGAAAACATAGACGCTTTTAAAGTTTTTGGAGGGAGTATCGCTCCGTCTTTGTCGCGCAAGCGGACATGGGTGGTGTTACGTCACTAGTAGGTAGTGCCGTCCGTGTCTAGCAAATCATTTTAAAACGCTTATAACTTTGCCAATTTTGTAGATGTTTCATCGGTTTTTTTGGTGTTAATTGTCTTTTTTCAAATAGTTTACAGATTCACAAAAAAAAAAGTACCTAGTTAACATCCCTATTTACGAGATTGAAGGAACTAAACGATACTTTTGTTTTTATTCTCCGAAATTAGTTTCTAGTTGGTGATACTAGTTCTAAAGTACAGTTTATTTGTTATTTCTTTTTAGGGTTGCCTTTGACCGCCATCTCGCCTAATGGTAAGCAATGATGCGGTCTACGATGGAGCACGCTTGCCTAGAAGAAACCGATTCACTCGCGACTTGAAGACACCCAGATTGTAACTAACGGGGAACACCCACTTACATAATGTTTATCACTGTACAGAGCAGTGATAGCCTAGCGGTTTAACCATGTGCCTCCCACGGCGAATGGTTCGAGTTCCATCCCGAGTTCCGAGGCAGGCACCGCTGACTTTTCGAAGTCATGTGCGTATTACAAATTAGTTATTATTTGCTTTAACGGCGAAGGAAAACATCGTGAGGAAACCGGAATGCCCCAGAACCAAAAAATCGGAAAACATGTGACGTCCACCAACCCGCACTGGGCCCTACTACGGACCACTCTCACAGAGGAGGCCTGTGTCCCAGCAGTGGGAACATTATAGGCCGATTATGCATTATGCATGCATGATTATGCATACTCTATAGAGGGAAGCTCCACATGCTCTTCTCATGCTTAAATTTCCTTTTCCTACTTACAGGAACAGTTCTAATATAAGTTGGGACCATCAACTCTAATTAAATGTCAGTCGCTGAAGGAAATTCTTGGCACTAGTTTACCTACCTACGTCAGGTAACCTATCACCTTTCCCCTGTTATGTCACGAGTTTGCTGGCACTGTCCAACGCTTCAGTGACGTGATTGGGTTAAAGGTGATGAATGTGCTAATAGTGTTTACGGCGCGGCGTGTGATGTCTTGCTTGACATTCCTGAAGAGTTAGACAGCGTTGTAGTACACAGTTCGCAAATTAATTATGTATCACATGATTCTCATTGATATTATTATCACATGATGAACATAGGGCAGATTTTAGCCATCATCGTCCACCACGCGCGCTCAGTACGGGTTGGTGGACGTCACATGTCTTCGAATTTTTAGTTGTAGGACATGCCGGTTTCCTCACGATGTTTTTCTTCACCGTTTCTAGAGCAGTGGGGATGAAACAAATTGCACAGTGCATGAATCCACGACCTACAACTTGTAAGTTGGGGCCGCTACCACTGGGCCAACAATGTTCTTACCTAATTCTAAATAGAATTACCTAATTTTATTTAGAATTACCTAATTAAATTTAGAATTACCTAATTAGATTTAGAATTACCAAATTTTATTTTGAATTACCTTATTTTATTTAGAATTAGGTCCATAGCTGTTCCTTCCCAATTTTGCAAAAAGTCAGATTTACCTTAACGAGTCTTTGGCAAACCCGCTAGTCAGTTTATCAGGTGACCTTTGCAGAATAATAAAAATACTTGCAGGAAGTATTCATAATAATGTAGTTTATTATAGCTATGCTTAAATTTGAGCAGCATGCATAATGTTTAAACAATATGCTTTAAAACAAAAGACAAAGTCGTATTGACGCGGTCACGTATTGTGGTTGTTACGCCGATTGTAATCTAAAGATTATCTTTACAAATACTTTGTAAAGACACTACACATTCTTAGAGGAACGAATATCATATTTTGTACAAGATTTTACGATAGTATTAGGTAATTTTGCTAGTAATTATTTGCCATGTAAATATAAAATAATATGTATAGAAATATAGGGTCTTTAATTTTCTATACTATGGCAAAGACATTGTTGGTCTTATTGAAACTGGATTTGTATAATAGTGAAAACAAAGAACCACTAACAATATGCAATAATTAGTAACAAAAATCGGATATGGTAACAAAAACTTAACGATTTTTGCTTTTTCTGTTATTTTGTGGCAAACAAGCGGGCAATTTACCTGATGGTAAGTGGTCACCGTCACATATGGACAATACATAGTACCAGAGTACCAAGGGCGAGCTGCAAAAAGTTATTCGAATGGCATTCACCATCGTGCTAATCGAGTAAACTTCAAACTCATCGGCATCTTAAATAAGCAAGCACAACTTACACTCGCGAAGTGATTGTAACAACCTCAGATAATAGAAACAAGGAGATATGCCATCATGGCAAATTAGTACGGGAACAACTGATGCCACTTTTAGTACATTTTTCGACACAATTACGCGCTCCTTGTGAATAAAAAGATCTCCCACGCATTGAACATTCCGCACACCCTCAATCTAACACTGTTAATCGTCACTCAACACTAGCACTAAACTAAAACACTGTATTTATACCATCGATTGTGTTCGGTTCGTCGCCAGTGCGTACGTTTTTAATATGAGCAATTTGCTCAAGAACAGGCATCAAGCTCGATAGCGCCTTGGCACATCTCCTTGTTTCTATGATCTGAGGTAACAACCAATCACGTGCGTTAACATCTTCACTTTTATGGCCTGGCCACTATCAAAATATATGATCTACTTTATCTTTTCACACTAATAAATATTATATATGCGAATGTTTGTGCGTGCGTGTGTGTGTGTGTGTGTATGTTTGTTACTTCTTCACGCTGAAACGGCTGGACGGATTTGGATGAAATTTGGCATACAGATAGATTTTATAGTCTGGAATAACACATAGGCTACCTTTTATCCCGAAAAACGCGGGCGAAGCCGCGGGCGGAAGCTAGTATCCAATATTTAGTAGGAAATAGGATTTAGAAGTATTTGAAGACGAAAACATAATATTCAATCAATCAATTTCATACAAGTTTTAAATGAGGACAAAGTGCGTGCGTGCAAATTTAGGCGCGCGGCGCATATTTAGAAAATCTCGCTGCTTTCACATACGACAAAATGCTGTTACTGAAAAATCGGGAAATTTCATTATTTGATCTGGTAACCCTACTTGCAGATGCTTTAGGCGGCAGAAACCACTTTTCGTCGGTTTATCCGCGTCATTTTGTTTGCCAATCCATTTCTTACAAAAGAACGCTAACGTGCGTTGACCCTATAAAAATTTGAACTACAATCAAAAATCATAAATTAAAAGCCAAAAAAATACGCAAACAACGTCATTTATTTAAACAAATCTCAAGAATAATCTACAATAATTGTCGTCTAAAAAAAATAAAATTTATTAGCTCATCCTCAATTTCGTGAATCCCGGAGATGGACGGGAATAGCTGTAGATATATTGTAATGACCAAGACTAGGTCGTGTCTGATAAAGGCCGGGTTTTGGCACATTGACAAAATATTATGATGGAGAACGCGCCTAAACGTAGTTTTAAAATATACAGGGAGAAACATCGCATTGAGGAGTTTTCTTTGATTTTAAACATTTTTTATAGGGTATTATTTTGTTTTCTTTCTTAGCTAAAAGTACTAAATGCAAGAAATGTTTGGGCTCAGAGCTCAAGCTTGTTTGGGCTCAGAGCAAAATTTGATAGAGCAAAAAAATTCAGACATATTTTTTTCGACTCTCTTTACAATAACATCACTGATCGGGTCAGGTCAGTCAAAAAATTGTTGGGCATTTTTTTTTATTTCACTTGGCAAATCTGCAGTTTATATTGCTTTTAAAAACAAAAAAATACTTAATCTTATTTCTAGATTTTTAAGATAATGATGTGCTTTATCTCCATTATTAAATATGAATTTCGTTTTGCTTCATTCTGTACCTATATTACTTTGATTACAAGATTTGTGAGGTGTAGCGTCTGTTTTTTCGCAAAATAATTGAGTTGTGTCTGAATTTTTGGCACTAGACAATATTAAAAGTGAAGCATTACTACTTCTTTTTAATTTAATTGGATGTGTATCTAAGTTTCTTTAGGTAGGTACAAAGAACAGTCGACTTTTTCTTCGATTTTGGTATAACTCCTAAAATAAAGTATGTTTATATTCATAAGTTTTTCACCCCCTTTATTTCTACCATCTGTTCCACCTCGTTTATGTCAAATAAATATTTACCACCTGGGAATCGTCCCTACGACCCTGAATTCAATCGGACTTTTACCGCTACACCAAAAAGTCATCCTAGCCTAGAAATTCTAAGTACCTATTTATAAAGTCCTTGAAACATCTCGAATGCAGCCAGCGAATATTGATATCAAGTAATAAAGTTAAGTCCATTAATTCGTGAAGTAAATAGAGGAGTTCTCCATAGACAGTTAACGGAGTCGTTAAAATCAACGAAGTCATAAACTGATGTTTATGATCGTATACAAATGACAATGACGTTCTACCATCTGGATACAGTATATTTACTTGTTTATGTTAAACGTTTTTAATTGGATACGTAGAGTTCTTTTATTTAGATTTTAAGACAGTTTTTCAGTTTTCAAGAGCTATTAAAATATTTTTTGTATAATTTTGAGCGGTTTTTTCCACTAAAAGTCAGAAATCACTTTCTGCCTGTTAAGACGAAAACTATGCTTGTGCAGACTTTAATTTTCCCAATAATCGACTATGGTGACGTGTGCTACTTTGACTTGAACGCGGTACTGTTGGATAAACTTGATAGGGTCCTGAATAACTGCATTAGGTTCATATTTAACTTGCGGAAATATGACCATGTGTCGAGCCACAGGTCCGAGCTCAAATGGATGCCTATTCGCCAGAGAAGAAGTTTACGAGCTCTGACCACGCTTTTCTCCCTACTTAACTCCCCCAGCCCTCCTTCTTACCTTATGTCCCACTTTCAATACCTATGTTCTACACACGTCAGAAATCTACGATCTTCCAATAACCTTCTCCTTCACTGTCCTTCTCATACTTCTGATTTTGTTCATTCTTCATTTCATATTCAGTCTATTCTTCTCTGGAACGCGCTGCCTCTCGATATCAGGACGGCCACCAGCAGATATGCATTTAAGCGGAAGTTGCGGACGTACTATCTTAATAAATAGCAGAGTCATCTCAATAACCTCTTTTCTATAGATATAAAATATATATTTATTTATTTTTATATATTTGTGTAAATATTTTAATATTATATATTTAAATATGTATATAATTTTTATATTTATAAGTATAAGGTTGTATCTATACCTATTTTATTTCATAATTCACATATAGTTTTTGATTAGAATACATAATTATGTTTTCGCCTTAAATATAAATGCACCTGCCATGATATCTCTCCACCACCCTTGGTTGACTGGTAGAGAATGCCTACGGCATTAAGTCCGCCTTTGTACCTTTGTAAGTTGCATAAAGTTTAAATAAATAAATAAATAAATAAATCACCAACACAAGTCTAGTAATCAATATTCTCGTCCCTACTCACGGTGAAAAGAGAAGCTTGAAGTAGATCAACTATTATATCTGTTAGACTTAGGGCTGCCATCCGTCCGGGGTTCCCCGGATTTGTCCCAGTTTAGAGGACGTCCGGGGAGCGTCCGGTAGGGGTTTCGAAAAGTATCCGGGTAAAACCCGGACACTTTGTGTAATCGTAATCCTGATTGATGAAATATTTTTTTGGGAGGAGTCCGGGAACATACTCAATTTCAGCCGAATGTCCGGGGTTTTTAAAGTTTTTGTCCGGCGTCAGCAATTTAGGTGATGGCAGCCCTAGTTAGACTGCTAGTTTGCATAGAGTTTATACAGTGACTAGCTGTACCTACCCCGCGGTTTCACCTGTAGTTTAATTTAAAAGAAATCGAGTTTATTTACCCGCCCGCGTTATTACTTCGTTTTCCCTTAGCGTTCATTCTGGCTTTTTTTTTTACTTGGCTCTTAATATGTTAAAGGTATTAAGAGTAGGTAATAATAGTCTTAATATACAGGGTGGCGATTAGGTTATCACATTAAATGAAACCATGTATCCTAAATGGCGTTCTTTGTACATACACAATAAAAAAAATTGCCGGTTGCCGCTTTTACAGGTCAGTAAATGTACCAACTTGTATTAACAGTTGTACTATTTATTGGTACATTTACTGACCTGTAAAAGCAGCAACCAGCAATTTTTTTTATTGTGTATGTACAAAGAACGCCATTTAGGATACATGGTTTCATTTAATGTGATAACCTAATCGCCACCCTGTATGTAAAAGTTATTATTCCTCATAAATCTGGCTATCATACTCAAAAAGAACTTTTTAAATCCGACAAGCAGTTCCAGAGATTAGCGTTCAACAACAAATCAAACAAATAAAAAACTCTTCAGTTTTGTTATTAGTATCTGATAGATTCAGACTCATCGTCAATCAACCGGGCCAATAACCTTTTACTTCAGTCAATGTTTTATTTACCCAAAGTGATGGACAACTGAAAGATTTCAGTGTTTCAGATTGTCCATTGCGTCCATTTATTCATCCGATTCCCCTATATTTACAGGCGCACGTCAAAATTCCATGCAAACAAAATAAACTCGCTATCACTCGTGAAGTTGGTAAAAATTTCGCGTAAATCTAGAATCTAGAGCAATGAAAATTAAAATGATCTAAACTTTCATCTTTAACTTTAATACAGGGGGTCTACTCTGTAAGTCCGTCAACGAAGATACGGGCCCGTCCGAAAGTACAATAGACATAAGATTCCGTCAAAACAAGTGTCAAAATATTTTTTTCGGACGGATAAAAACACATTGGGTGTAGGGACAACTGCCAAATCGTGCTATCATTCATTCTTAGTTCGGGCCCCGAACTAATCTTAAGTCCGTAGGTGATACGGAGTAAGAAACGCCCGTAACTAAGGTCGAATCTACGGATTTCGTGCTTAGAGAGTAGACCCCCAGTACGGTGACTGAGTTACTGACTGACTGACAACGCACAGCCTATACCGTTACGAATGTAGAAATATTCATTGAGTAACCCAAATGTACACTAAGGGTAAGGAGGGATTTTTAGAAATTCCACCCCTTCATGCGTACCATGACCACGATAAAAACGGGTTTTGTCGACGGAAGAATAGAAAAAATGACAGACTGTAGAAAGATTTGCTACCGTGTTATGCACACAATGAAGAGAAGAAATGTTTCTATTCTAGAGTAGACGAAAGTCTGGTACGCCAAGCACGGGTCGCCGCGTGCTCAGGCAGTTGAAAAGAACTTTGTCTATTCTTTGGTAGATTAAAGATAGAATTTTCATGCTACACGTGCTGAAGTTACGACATTTTAAATGTAGGTACTTACTCTTCAAAGGGAATAAAATAACACGTGTTTCATTATTTTTCAAAGAAGTCGCTGACGTGAATAGCTAGCATTATTATATTTGGCAGCTAATCTTATTGTTTTCGTCAATGTCTCCGAATGTGTCAGGGATAGTGAACGATTTTACTTTTCTGTGCAATTTTTTGTGGCCCGGTCTGGATAAGACCAAAAAAATGCACATTTCAATTTCAAATTTCAATTTCATGATTTTTACAAAAATGTGTATTGTTTTTCAGATTTTTTCCTGGCTTTATCATGACATTTTGAAATTAACCTTTGAATTAGTTTAATTATGTCCAATATTTTTTTGGAAAATTACTTCTACAAATACTAAGCAAATACTAACATCGGTGTATAGATCTGCGGCAAAATTTCCAAACCCCTAGGATGACGACTTCGTTAACTATGTGACCATTTTCTGAAAACGTGCAATGTATTTACGTGTAGGTGTATAACTTGACTTTGTCAATTCCGTGCCAATAATATTTTATGTCGTGCACCAAACGTTTGCCATCCCTGGCCTTACTTCGATTGTAAATTTTAAATTCACTAAAATTTAAGCAGAATTTCAGATTTCGCTTTATTTCTGGACTAACGGAATATATTAAAATAAAGAAATATAATAAATTATTATTGGTGAGGTTACAGATACGCGATTAAATACTGCAGGTTAATTGGTGTGAACATTATTTCTATTTTGTTCACAATTATAATATATTTTCTTTACTTCTATTTTATTAGTCAGTTATGTTACTTAGGGGCCGTCCATTAATCACGTGAGGCTCCAAAGGGGGGGAGGGGGTCCGGAAAAAATTACGAAACATCACAAGGGGGAGGGAGGGGGGTGTAGTGAGATATCACGTGTATTTATTTTTCGTTGAACGCGCGATTTCTAAACCGAAAAAAAAAGCTGTATTTAAAGATAATATTCTGAAAAAAATTAAGATAAATTTGTACCAAAAAATTACACGTGTTCTTGGGTAGGGGGGTTAGTTGAAAACCTCACCACGTATCACCAGAGGGGAGGGGGGGTCAAAAAGTTGCTAAAAAAACATCACGTGATTAATGGACGACCCCTTATCATGCAAAACTAACGGAAGATGTTTGACAATGTCTGAAAAGTGTCTGAAAATATTAAAATTCTGAATTAACATATCTATGTCTGCTCTAATTAGTCAACGTCAGTTCCAAGGATACATCAAGAAAAATGGGTTGAGTAAATAATTATGTTTATTTTTCTAGAAACATGCAAAGTTTAAATAATTCACAAGGCTATATTTTAGTTAACAATCACGTCCAGAATATGCTTTTGTCTGCGAAACACAACTAGTGTGAAGTAATTTTCGTTTAGTTTAAGTACCGTTTATGAAACTAACCATTTTTAGGGATCCGTACCAAAATGGTAAAAAAGGAACCCTTATGGTGCGACTTCGTCTGTCTGTCTGTCTGTCTGTCTGTCACACCTGCTTATTTCAGCAAGTACTTATGCTATCGACTTGAAATTTGAAACAATTATAAAGAATGCTTGTTCAACTTAATTGCAAATGAAAAAATTTAAAAAATATTTTTATTTTCATTGCAACAGGGGCCGGAGTGGGGTCCGAAATTTCAAAGTGGGGTTACTAGGTCAAGTGACATATCATATGAAAGGGCTTGATCTGCACATTTCAAAATATAGTTTTATTTAATTTTATGTCTCACAGTTTTCGACATATGATGAAAAATGTCTGAAAAAATACCATTCCCCCCCCTCCCCCTTATCTCCGAAGTTTGCGGAGTGAAAAATCTGAAATAATTAGAGTTGATAGGAATTGACCCAAATATGGCACCAAAAATAAAACGATGTTCCTAACTAGTACAGTTTTTTCAAATTCATCAAAATTCTTTCACAAACAAACTTAGTTTTGCGGTCCGGTTTAGTTTCACTTTATACGTCCAAAACTGATACGGAACCCTCGGTGCGCGAGTACGACTCGCACTTGGCCGGTTTGTTTTTTCTCGTCCGTCTAATTTTATAGAAAACTAGATGTGCCCCGTGGTTTTACTCGTCATTTAATTTAAAATAAATAGGATTATTTACTCACTGCGTTATTACTTCGTTTTCATTTAGCGTTATATCTGAGTTTTTGTCTTTTTACTCGACTTTTGAAATGCATAGCGTGATGTTAAATAGCTTACATGCCTATATTATTTTTCATGAATCTGGCTACCACATACAAAAATATTTTTAGGAATCCAACCGGTAGTTATCCAACCGGTAGTTTCAGAGATAAGCGCGTTTAAACAAACAAACAAAAAAACTCTTCAGCTTTATTATATTTGTATAGATTAGCCGTTGAATGGTTTAAGTGGTTTAGGCGCATTAGGGCTAATTCTCATTTTGGCAACCGACTCCCTTTATGAAACTATTTTGTGTTACGTCTGTTTATTTTTAAAGATAATTTAACCCGCGACTTCGTCTGCGTGAAAATGGATAAAATTTGGATGAAAATTTCCAGGTTCCAGACTATCTCTGCCAAATTTCATTCAAATCCGTCCAGCCGTTTTAGCGTGATGAAGTAACAAACGTACACACACACACACACAAACTTTCGCATTTATAATATTAGCAGGATAGCAGGATAAGTAGGATACATTATGGCCATGTTGTTTCATCTTACAGTTACGTATCTGTAACCGTCAAATATGGCGGCTTGTACGACAATTTCATACTGACTTAACGATTACGTACTGACTTACGAATACAGATGGTTTGAAGCAACCCGCCCTATGTCTCCTAAAATAACACGCAATATACCTACAGGAAGAAAGGAATGTAAGTACCAAAGCTCTGGCTATCGTAGGTACATCGTTACCCCTATCATGAGTTTTTTTGACGTATAGTTTCGTTAACGTAAGCATATTTTGAATTTAAAATACAGCAGTCCTGGAACATTTTGATAAAATTTTATACAATTTGCACATTTAAAAAAATACCGAGAAATTAATTAAGTATTTAATTTATATAAATATTGTGTAGCAAACGTATATTTTCAATTCAAAATATGTTTACGTTAACGATACTACACGTCAAAAAAACTCATGATGGGGTACTGTTATCAGTATTGTCGATAGGTATTACAATTAACTGATATCGGTCAGACGGTAAACATATCGATATAAATTATTTTTCCGACGTTCTACCGAGTGTTGCCATAAATATTGCGAATTAACTAATGGGGTAGATGATTGCGTATAATAAAGATTATAATATACTCATAAACCTTCCGGGACAAATTATCTAAATGGTGGTAGAAACGTATTAAAATCGGTCAGGCTATGTTAGGTATGTCTGCTACCATGAGTGGAGATAGTCAAGTCAAAACATTTATTTTAATTAGACCTATTACAGGCATTTTTGAATTGTCAAGCAATAGTTGTCAGTCAGTATAGTAATAGATTGGGAATAGAGAACCCACTTCGGTTTTTTTCTGCAACCTTCAAACGATATTTGAAGCGCCATCTGGTATCGTCCGCCTAAACCTATCGTCTGCATGTGTAGGTATATAGGTACCTCACACACACATATACACCATATACTGTCTATAGGATATTCTATTTAAACCTAGAGGATTCGTTCATGCCTACGAAGTACTTTACAAAATGTACACTTGTTATTCATCTGTAGCAATTAACAATTATTTATTGAAATATGGAAATACAACACAGATTTCTAAAACAGAAAAGAACAATATTATGTACATATCGAAAGTACTTAGTAGTCAACCTGGAATGAAATAAAAATCATATTTATTTATGTTTATGTTTATTGAAATATATTTGTGCTGAAAGTTTAATTTCATCATCCTCACCACCGTCTATTATCGCAAATCACACAATAACAGCGTCTATTTCGCAAATATCACAAAAATAAAGCGTCTATATCGCAAATTATACTAAATAATAGCGTCTTTTTGCAAGATAGGTGAACACATGAAACAGAAGAGCAGAGCTCAACTCACTCATTAATTCACTGAAAACACTTCACAGGGGATGAGTAAGAACTCAAATCAACGCAAATAAACAGCAGAAAACACTCGAAACACACGAAAACTAGTAACTTCAAAATTCGCTATTTGTAGGTACTCGCCATTGTAATAATTCAAATTTCTTTGTGTTGGCTCAGTGGCTGGCAGCGTTATTGCCAGACAAAAAATAATTATAAAATCTTTGATCAATAAATTATATATATTTTCTTATTATTAAAATGTTGATATTTGATACTCATCACTATACATAGAAATAATTTATAAATTTCCATTATTCTAATGATATTTGTTCAAAATTATTTTTTTAAATTTATTTATTTATTTATTTAATTTATTTATATTTTTTATTTTTCTTCCCTATCAAGCAATATTAATCTGACAAAAAATGTTTTATTCGTCAAATTCCATGACACTTTTGATTTATCAATCGTTTCTCATTGAACGATTTAGGGGCACAGTGGCCTTTTTTCCCTAATCATTTTGTAAAATGTCTACCATCACGCGATATTCAATCTATAGAACTAGGTAGGTACTACGAAATAGTAGCGTGGGTGTGTCTAATTGCCCCTATTCATAATGATTCGCGTTGGAAATATTGCTATATTATATCACTTTAATGTGCATTCAAGCGGTCATCAACGACGGCCATTATGAAAGGAAATGCTACCCATGATGGCTTATTTAATCCACTGAATAATGATTAGCCATTTAATTGCCCCCTTCAATCTAATTAACAGACTTTTTAAAACAGACACATTCATAAATGACTATGAATCTACATCAAACAAATGAGGGCAACATTTACGTATGTACCTGGTTTTTTCATGCGTCATACGAGTTACCCTAATTTTGGCATGCTCTGTTACCTGTATTTGTGTTCATTGAATAATCATTTTCTAGTTTTAGGGCCGATTTTTCAATCGCCAGATAAAACTCCTTTGAATGAACTATACCTATTGGTTACTCTCTAACACCTTTTGTTTTATGAGATCGAGATAGTTTAGTTTGTTGTAGTATAGGTTTTTAGTTTATTCCTATTATCTTATTTGGCGATTGAAAAATCGGCCGTTAATTAATCAATCTAAAAACTATCTCGCTCAATCTGGAGCAGCCCGACTGGGGAAGTACCTCTACCTTACAGAACACCACAGCCAAATAACTATTCTTATGTAGTGTTGTGTTCTTGTGGTAAACTTACCACCGTCCGAACACAACACTTACGTATGTCGCCAGAGGTTCTGAGGATGCGCTGTGTTGACAACGGGGGACTAATTGTCTCCTACTAAGGCCTAAGTTCACCGACAACGAAACAACCAATGTTTTCCTAATCGGTTCGATAACCGAATACAGTCGTTTAACCACGAGGCGGCAATTTTTGTGTTCATCAAATAAAATTCAACCTCGATTTTGTAATCGAGCGTTATATGAATGAAAGACCGAATGATATAATACAGTTAGTTATGATTGGTAGCAATACACGTCATAAACCGTACAAAAACTGAACCTTTTAAAATGGTTGCATTATGAGATTACCCTTCGGAAATTAAAAGTCCCGATTGTGACATGTCTTAATCTTAATATAATATATTTTGGTTACTGGAAATATTGATTTTTAATTTAGCAGCATTCAATCTGTGATGCCATTTTCAAATTTGATTGTCAATGTAAATTTTTATTCGAATTGCTAACCTACAAATAATATTCTAATAACTTAAGTATGTTGGTGATTTGAGACTTGTTTAACATAATGGATATAAAAAAGTGCATTGCTAATTTTAGCAACGATAAAAATAAGATTGTTTGGAGTGTTTTCACAAATTCGTAATTGTCAAACGTCAAAATACCCTGATTAAGTACTAATCGGGATGTTAAACGACCTCTCCCACCTTGGTTAGATATAACGGTTGATTACTGTGTTTAATTGGTCGATTAGCTAAGCTAAGCTAATAAGTCATGATAAACAGCCGTTTTCAATATATCGGACTGTTATCTTGTTGGTGAACATAGCCCTAAGCTGTCGGCACAGCGAATCTTCATTCGCATGTAATACTTGGTGTTGCCAGCGTTTCATAGGCTACGGTAACTGCTTACCATCAAGCTGACCGTAAGCCTATTTACCACCATTCACATTGTAGTACATACACAAAAAAAACCGGCCAAGTGCGAGTCGTACTCGCGCACCGAGGGTTCCGTATCAGTTTTGGACGTATTAAGTGAAAAAAACCGGACCGCATAACTAAGTTTGTTTGTGAAGGAATATTGATAATTTTGAAAAAACTGCACTAGTTAGGAACATCGTTTTATTTTTGGTGCAATATTTGGGTTAATTCCTGTCAACTCTAATTATTTCAGATTTTTCGCTCCGTAATCTTCGGAGATAAGGGGGGGAGAAATGGTATTTTTTCAGAAATTTTTCATCATATTTATGTCGAAAACTGTGAGACATAAAATAAAATGAAAATATATTTTGAAATGTGGAGATCAAGCCCTTTCATATAATATGTCACTTGACCTAGTAACCCCACTTTGAAATTTCGGACCCCCACTCCGGCCCCTTTTGCAATGAAAATAAAAACATTTTTTGACTTTTTTCATGTTCAATAAAGTTTGGCAAGCATTTTTTATAACTGTTCCAAATTTCAAGACGATAGCATTGGTAGTTGCTGAAATAAGCAAGTGTGACAGACAGACAGACAGACGAAGTCGCACCATAAGGGTTCCTTTTTTACCATTTTGGTGCGGAACTCTAAAAATAGAACAATTATTAACATAATTATGTATGTCTTCAAAGGGTAAATTAAAAATAACAAGCAGGATTATTTAAACCGCAACGACGTATTGTTACACAAAATAAACAAAATGTAACTAAAACAACACTTGCGTCATAGTAATAAAACTCTAAAAAACTAACGGAGATTTCCAAAAAGTTCTTCAAAAGAACTTCCACTTTGATCGCAATGACAGCGTTTGTTTTGGCGGCAAAATTTATTTTCGGTGACGTTTCACGGCCATTTTGGATTGCGAGCATTCAGCCTCACTACCACTGAATATGTATAGAGCTTTGGGATTTGTGTATTAAGGTGATACACGCACAATATTTTGGATTGCAGGCATTTTACACATGGTTTTATAGTGTCATGTTTTAGGTCAATTGGTAATTATTGTTGAATATTCTTCCAAGCTTTATTTCGAGCCTTATTTCGGGATTTTAGTAATAATGTTTATCATGGCCTTTAAGTGTCATACTGACGATATATTCTACTGATTCTTCTATTGGAATTACATAATCGTATCCGTCAGTCAATGTTATCTAAGGCCATGTTGTTTCATCTTACAGTTACGTATCTGTAACCGTCAAATATGGCGGCTTGTACGACAATTTCATACTGACTTAACGATTACGTACTGACTTACGGATACAGATGGTTTGAAGCAACCCGCCCTTAATCTGCTGTTTTTAACGCAACAAATAAAATAACCTCAACAGGTAGACAAAATAGCTTTAACCTTTGTTAAAACTGCGAAGGTAAAGTTAACACCTCAGATCATAGAAACAAGGGAGATGTGCCAAGGCGCTATCGAGCTTGATGCCTGAACTTGAGCAAATTGCTCATATTAAAAACGTACGCGCTGGCGACGAACCGAACACTATCGATGGTATAAATACAGTGTTTTAGTTTAGTGCTAGTGTTGAGTGACGATTAACAGTGTTAGATTGAGGGTGTGCGGAATGTTTAATGCGTGGGAGATCTTTTTATTCACAAGGAGCGCTTAATTATGCGCGTAATTGTGTCGAAAAATGTACTAAAAGTGGCATCAGTTGTTCCGGTACTAATTTGCTATGATGGCATTTCTCCTTGTTTTTATGATCTGAGGTTAACACCAAGTACATTGACTTCCAAGCTTTCGGCCTAAAAGTAACGGAATAATTGCGTAACACACTCGACGTAATGAGTATCGTAACATTCTGACAATTAATCAAGATCCATATCTTATAAGTGTACGACTGAACGCCGACAGACACAACACCGAAAGTCGAACTCCGACAAGACTCAACCGACAAGACTCATCACCGACATAACTTATCTCAGATAGCCAGATACCCCACTAGGGAGTTGCAGCCCCTCATAAATAAAATGAAATAAAACCGATAGTTGCTTAAACACTGTTTAGGTTAGTTTAGGTTAGAACGGTGACCACAACAACGTACGAGCCGAGCGAGCAAAGCGAGTCATGCACGTCATCGACTGGCGTGTGGCCGATGACGTTATTAAACCAATGCAAGATTATTTATTTTTTATTTGAATTGTATAATTAAGTACGAGAAAATCATAACCGATTTTCAAAGTATCTGACTATCGCAATTCGCAGATAAGTAATATTTAAGTCGGTGATGAGTTCCGTCGGAGCCTTGTTGGAGTTCATTCTTTCGGTGTATTGTCTGTTGCGTTCACTCCTACACTCATTAACCTGCTGACTTCCACGACCCATCCTAAAACTTTAAGCATCACAATAAAAAGACACGGCCCATCTATATTTATCAGAGTAAACCTCGAGCTACATTAATAGTCCCAACCTTGCCCCACAACCTTGGTGACGTCACCCTGGCCCACCCCTAGTTAGCTAAAAGCTTACGCTTAATGTAATGACGCTTGTTATGACCACCTCTAAGCTAATGATGGGACATGATTGAAGGTTGAGGCCTTGAGGTGATGGACAGGGTCTACTTAACATCTGATGCTCGTTAATTATGGGGGACCCTTCAGTTTAATGGAGTGCATAATATCACGCCTTATATGTATAGGGGTAAGTAGTAGTATACAGTACAGTAACTTCGCCAGTTATCTATACTTTTATGAAATTGTAAAAAAGTCGTGTCTGTACATTGAAGATAGTCCAAAAAAAGCAGTCGGGATAGGGTACTGTGACGTCGTAACCGTGCACAAAATTTTTTTTTGTCTCTTTGTGCGTGGATCACGCAAAAAGTACTGAACGGATTTTGACATGGTCGTCACAGATCTCATTCCGGTGGGATGAACCAGAGATTCGTCTCAACCGCTTCGTAGTAGGTACTAGCCACCTACACTAAAAATGTAATTTAGAATGGTCAATTAATTGTATGCCACGCTGACAGAGTCGCGGGCAAAAGTCTTGTGGATTTAACATAAGTCTGATGTTATTAGGGGGTTAGTCGCATTTCAACACATTTCAACAATTCCTTTTAGTATACAAATATACATTCTAAGTACATCGACATGAAACGCTCGGGCGCCAACGTACCATAAGTAACGATTGCCTCGACCGTATGGGATTTTCCACCCATGGTGTTTGGGAAACCCGTGCGTGCCAGCTCGGTGCTATGGCGAAAGCTATAGGAAAGTAGGCAGAGGTAGTTGTTTGGCAGGAATTTAAGGGTAGATTAGATATCAGGGGTTGTTTATCAGATCGATTTTGTTGGAGTCTTGTGTTTAACTATGGAAATAAATTGGTACAGAATTTAAATTGCTGGAATTATTAGGCATTTCTTTCTATGTGCTATCGGCACCCCCCTCCACTTGACATTGCAAGATTTGCAAGTAAAATGTCACTTTTACTTGCAGTGGCAAGTGGAGAGGCATGCCATGTTATTGTATTTGATCTCTAATCATTTTACGAGTTATCGCCCGATTTTCATGACCACGTCCCTCCAACTTGGTCATGAAAATCTTTTGCTGGCTCGCGGACCAAAACTATATTATACATTCTGTGTTCTCACTTGTCAAGACAATGTTATTAGGTAAGCAAAATCTTGGCCTCCCAATAAATGGTTTTTAAATGAACAATTTCGAAAAAGTACGAACGCTGCCACGCCATGAAGCTACATTCACACGCGGTTTAACTCTGGACAAGATGGCGGCCACACAAAAGGCGGTTAAAAAGATTTACAGTGAGAATAACAAAGAAATATAAACAGGTGGTGAATGATTGACAGTGTGGCAGTAGCCTGCTCACCATCAACGTTTATAACTTGGATTTATGTACTATTAAATTCGGGATAACTGGAGAATTTTATTTTATCTTGGTTCAAATAAAAAAATCGGGAATGCAGTGATAGCCTAGTGGTTTATTTATACAGGGTGGCAGGTTAAACAGTGGAATTATTTTAAGGGGTCATTGTACTCATCATTATGAACAACTTTTACTATGGGACTAAAGGGTTGGTCCCATAGTAAAAGTTGTACATAAAAAATCGCGAAAAAAAAATCAGGCGTTCCATACATTTATGTTCACAAAACTCAACAAAATGTATGGAACAGCTGTTTTTTTTTTCGCGTCCTATAGTAAAAGTTGTTCATAATGATGGGTACAATGACCCCTTAAAATATTTCCACTGTCTAACCTGCCACCCTGTATATGTCCCTCCCACGGCGAATGGTTCGAGTTCGATCCAGAGGCACGCACCGCTGACTTTTCGAAATAATGATGTGCGTAGGTATTAGAAATTAATTATCACTTGCTTTAATGGTGTAGGAAAACATCGTGAGGAAACCCGCATGCTTAAGAGTTCTCCATAAAGTTCTTGAAGGTGTGTGAAGTCTGCCAACTCGCACTTGGCGAGCGTGATGGACTATGGCACTATATTGAGCACTATATCGAGAACTGCCAGATGCTTGCTAACGTTAGAGGGAGAATGTCACGGTGAGATTCTCCCTCGAACGTTCGCAAACAAATTGGCAGTTCTCGCGGTGATATCACGCGGCGAGTTGGTACAGAAATTGCAGTATCGAGTACTGAATACCATCCTTCAAAATTATTATTCAAATAAATCTTTATTTTCAGACAATGGTTCATAAAAAAAACTATAAACTAGGTACTAGAAAAAGACTATTAGGTACCAAAACGATCTCATTACGTACGGTTCGGTCTTGACCGAATTCTTTTTATAGCGCACATAACAATCGCACGCACGTAAAACTAGCAAAATATATATTTTTATGTGTGCTTTGTTTAAAACATGAGTTTAATGTAATTATAAAATTAAACGGTTTGTTGATTCCTAATTTACTAAACAGCGTTTTTCTTGTACAATTCCTGAGACTGATAATGAAAGTATTAATGCCATTGCGATTAAGGGATGGTGCGAGTTTCCTAGCTCCATGTCTTTCTCGCACTGGAATAATGTGACTCTAAAACGGGGCAATATGGCTTATAACGTCAAAATAAAAAAAATGGGACTAAAACTTCCTTAAAAAAAACCAGCCAAGTGCGAGTCGTACTCGCGCACCGAGGGTTCCGTATCAGTTTTGGACGTATAAAGTGAAAAAAAAACCGGACCGCAAAACTAAGTTTGTTTGTGAAAGAATTTTGATGATTTTGAAAAAAACTACTAGTTAGGAACATCGTTTTATTTTTGGTGCCATATTTGGGTCAATTCCTATCAACTCTAATTATTTCAGATTTTTCACTCCGCAAACTTCGGAGATAAGGGGGGGGGGAATGGTATTTTTTCAGACATTTTTCATCATATGTCGAAAACTGTCAAACATAAAATTAAATAAAAATATATTTTAAAATGTGCAAATCAAGCCCTAACATATAATATGTCACTTGACCTAGTAACCCCACTTTGAAATTTTGGACCCCCACTCCGGCCCCATTTGCAATGAAAATAAAAATCTTTTTTTCATTTTTTCATTTGCAATAAAGTTGGACAAGCATTTTTTATAACTGTTCCAAATTTCAAGTCGATAGCATTAGTAGTTGCTGAAATAAGCAGGTGTGACAGACAGACAGACAGACAGACAGACAGACGAAGTCGCACCATAAGGGTTCCTTTTTTACCATTTTGGTACGGAACCCTAAAAACCAACAAAGCCCTGCTTAGTGCACCTCTAGAGTACCTACCTACCTACTAAAAAAATATTTCCTCCAAATTCCGAATCTCTAAGTCCAACGGTTTAGGTTGTGAGTTGTCTGTATCAGACACGGTACTGTTTATAGGTACAGATACATAAAATTATATCATTGAGCAGTGATAGGACCCCGGAGTCCCCAAACTATACTTAAAAAAATATTGTGACTATCTTACCTGCATTGAAAGGTTAATGATAAATTAATGGCAAAAATCACCCTCAGATTTCCTACAAGCCACATGTATTGTATTCACATGCGTCACATCCACTCAAAATACCCACCTGTGTTTACCTGAAAGTCTGCTCACCCACAAACCGTGACACTGCCGGTACAACCGAAACAAGGTTAATTGCTAACAAGAGACGGAATTAAACACAGACAGACAAACAGAACGGACATTGGATCTTGTGAAAACAGTTGCAAAATGTATGAGGAAAATCTAGGGAAAAATGTGAATCAATCGGTTCAAAGAATTTTGTTTGATTGAGTTTATTACAAATTACTAGCTATTGCTCGTAGTATACTATAACCTTCTACAGGTTTTAAGCTATCTCCTTGCCAAATTTTATCAAAATCGGTTCGATAAACCGATAAACCACTGATGGTTTATCGGTGAAAACTTTACACGTACTACATCACACTTAAACCATCCGTAATTAATTCTCTAGAAGTCTAGACCACATAAGAATTCATTGTGTTGTTTAAAAGAAATAAGCGTAGGTACCTATTATATACAAACACGAAATGCAATTTTATTTTATACTATTTATTAATATTAGAATGGATTTAGTATAACTCTGATGGATCGAAAATTCGGATGCATATTTACCTAAAGTTGAGGTGTTGGCTATTATGGCATGCACTTTTGTACCGAAAAAATCCCGGAATTCCGGGATCGATCAAATTAGCGTTCTGATTATAGAATCGGATGTATAATATGTACTTACTTTCAGGTGTCGGCTAATATAGAATGCACTTTATTATCGATCGTAGAAATCCCGGGATTCCGGAATCGACATATTTTATGTTTTTCAGACTATACATAGAATCAGATGTATATCTACCTACCTAATGTTTTAAAGTAAATAGTTACCCAACTGGCATAGCAAACAACGTCAGGGATGAGTTAAAAGACTATATTAATACTTTTTTGAATAATTCATACAAGTACCTATTGAAATAAATTATTCAATATTGTGCTTATTGAAATTTGGTTGTGTACATATACCCGGATTTCCTGGCATCCCGGGATTTATTTATAAAAAAATATATTTTAAGCAGCCGCTTCCACAATAGCAGTGATAGCTTAGTGGATTAACGATGTGCCTCCCACGGCGAATGGTTCGAGTTCGATCCCGAGGCACGCACCGCTGACTTTTCGAAGTCATGGGCGTATTAGAAATGAATTATCACTTGCTTTAACGGTGAAGGAAAACATCGTGAGGAAACCGGCATGTCCTAGAACCAAAAATTCGAAGACATGTGACGTCTACCAACCCGTACTGGGCCCGCGTGGTGGACTACGGCCCACTCCCTCTCACAGAGGAGGCCTGTATTCCAGCAGTGGGAACATTGTAGGCCGATTATGCTATGCTTCCACAATTTCTTAGCCAAAAATGTACTTTAAAAATACGGTACGGTAAATATGTATCCGATCCAAATTTCCGATCAGTGCTGATGACACGATTATGGACTTCTACATACCAGCCTGTAATTATCTAACTGCAGGACGGAATGAGCTGGCTCCCTACAAGAAGTGCAATTCCTAAATTCAAAACTTTCAGGTTTCCTCACGATGTTTTCTTCACTATGGGCACTTGGTAAGGATAGAGGGCTTGCCTATGAAAACTAAACTTCAATATTGACTGGTATGAAAGAATCAAAAAGTAGCATTATGAGAAAACAAATAACTAACATACAAATCAAGCCACGAAACATTTTTAAATCCAAATTCAAAATGAAAACGTTTCACCTATGGGAAAAGACCTGGGGCGTGATTCTCGCGGGTTCGATATTGATATCGCCTTCGATATATATTGCAACAACTGTCAAAATCCCTACCATTTTGACATTTGTTGCGATATATATCGAATTCGATATCAATATATCACCCGCGAGAATCACCCCCCTGCCGAATACATAATCGCTTACTTTTTGGAAGTCGTTTAAAAATGCCCAATCATTACTTTCAAGGTCGCTTTTGTATATGCGCAGGAGTCCCGCACAATATTGTCGCGTGCGTAGGCGCAGCTCAATGAACCCGATCAGCTCCCGATATAACGCAAAATGAGAAATTCGCTGAAAGTCTTATTGTGTTGTGAAAATTAAAATATCACAGAAAAAATAAATATAAAAGTTTTTATGATAAGATGATGATATTTTTATTACTTAGATCTATTTATTTTGACATGTTTTTCCTATAATTTTCACAATGTATGAGAAAACCGGGAAATGACTTTTATGCCACTATAGTTTTCTGTAAACATATTTTTGAAACTTTGTAAATCAGCGATGAATTCGCGCTTCTGATTCATACTTAACATATTAATTGGATTTTAAGTAGAATAAGTTACCTGTAAGCTTTCTTAAACTTGCTCCTACGCAGCATCAAATCCAAATGCCAAAAGTGTATCAAAAGTTAAATCGAAAATATTGTAAGTAGGAGATATTAGTTTTTATTTTTAAACACAAATCTAATAGGCCTAATACATTGGTAGACTGGACAACCTCAAAACCCAATATCGTATAAATATGGCTGCCAGACATAAACACGAGGCGAAACCACGAGATATTGTTGTTTTTATTAGACATTATTTATAAATATGTACCTATGACGGTAGTTTAGAGCAGTCATACTCAATATGCGGCCCGATATTTTTTCTGTGCGGCCTGAAGCTTACCCATACTCCATAGTAATTTTTGAATAAAATAATTCGTATATAATTTAACAAATACAGGGTGTCCCTGGAAGTAAGGATCAAATCGAATAGCGATGGGCAACTCATTATCAAACTTTTTAACTTTTCTTTCCTTTTTTTCTTGGGCAAATTCTTCTAATACGTGGTCATCTTTCGCTAGTGTAGCTTTCTCCCATGAAAATCGCTCGAAAATGAAGTAAAATTTTTGCCAGACCGAAGGCTTTGCAGTAAATGTTTTTATTATTGCTTTTTAACTGCATAAAAATATTAACACAAAGGCCCACTTTTCTACAACATCCTAAAAAAATTTAATTGATAGCCCTGATTACTTAGGTATTTATTATTTATTTATTTATTATAAAGGTACATATTAAGGTCGATAAAATAATTATAATATTCTACTTATAATAGCATACCTACTAAATATCTTTATGCCCACGATTTGGTAGGGCTATAAGATTAAGTTATTTGCGCTCCTTAGTTAGATATGTAGGTTACAAACTCAGATCATAGAAACAAGGAGATGTGCCAAGGCGCTATCGAGCTTGATGCCTGATCTTGAGCAAATTGCTCATATTAAAAAAGTACGCACTGGCGACGAACCGAACACGATCGATGGTATAAATAAAGTGTTTTAGTTTAGTACTATTGTTGAGTGACGATTAACAGTGTTAGATTGAGGGTGTGCGGAATGTTCAATGCGTGGGAGATCTTTTTATTCACAAGGAGCGCGTAATTATGCACGTAATTGTGTCGAAAAATTTACTAAAAGTGGCATCAGTTGTTCCCGTACTAATTTGCTATGATGGCATATCTCCTTGTTTCTATGATCTGAGGTTACAAACAAGTTACAAAGCAAGTTATTACTGAGGCTAATTCCAGGTCATTGCGGCCTGCCTGATGGAGCCCTGAGACGTACTTGGCCCAACAAAAAAGTTTGCTAAGTTTACTAAGTTTGCTAATGTCTTCATGGTAGTGAAAACTATATTTACACCCCTCCGTGTGTGCAATACGCTCAAAAAGGGGTACAACATTTTCTCTTTACGTAAGTACCTACATTAACTTATCAAATTGATTATTTTGAAGAAACGTGTCTGTACTAGTGATGTTCCGGATATCCGTATCCGTATCCGCGGATATCCGCGGAAAAAAAAGATCTGTATCCGTATCCGTTACATTTTTGACGGATCTTTTACCACACGAAATAATTCCAAATTCTACTAAACTTCTTTGTAGACATTTTTTTAACTCGTCTAACAAACACGTATGTCACATTTCACATCACTGACATTGTTTTATTACGATCTTGAGGGGTCGCCAAAAGATTTTTACTTGCAAAGGGGGAAAGTTAAGATCCGTATCCGGATCCGTATCCGCGGATCTACATTTTTAATGATCCGGCACATCACTAGTCTGTACGGCAGTTAGTAAATATTGTTCACTCACCGGCATGATGCAGAGCGGTTTCGAAGGGCGCTCTCTGCAGCCGCTCCTTGGTGTCTGCCAACAAAGTATAAATACATTAGACGCGGTGCCAACAGCTGATCCACACAACAACACGATATGCTTCACAGCGTTCACAGTTCTATGGATAAGGAATATCTATATCTACATGTATAGACTATTATAAAATTTTAAAAAGCCGTGTTTGTACACTGAAAATATTCCAGAACAAACAGTTGGGATAGGATCCTGGATAACCATACCCGAAAAGATCTTTTTTTGTTTTTTGTTCACTTTGGTGTTTATGTTATTTTTCATGAATTTAAGTGAGTTAATGTTGTTATTAGGACACAACATACAATAAAAATCACTTACATTCATGAAAACCGGCCAAGTGCGAGTCGTACTCACGCACCGAGGGTTTCGTATCATTTTTGGACGTATAAAGTGAAAAAAACCCGACCGCATAACTAAGTTGTTTGTGAAGGAATTCTGATGATTGTGAAAAAATTGTAGGAAGATCGTTATTTGGTGCAATATTTGGATCAATTCCTATCAACTCTAATTATTTCAGATTTTTCGCTCCGCAAACTTCGGAGATAAGGGGAATGGTATTTTTTCAGACATTTTTCATCATAATTATGTCGAAAACTGTAGAATATAAAATTAAATAAAAATATATTTTGAAATGTGCAGATCAAGCCCTTTCATATGATATGTCACATGACCTAGTAACCCCACTTTGAAATTTTGGACCCCCACTCCGGCCCCTTTTGCAATGAACATAAAAATAATTTTTTGACTTTTTTCATTTGCAATAAAGTTGGACAAGCATTTTTTATAACTGTTCCAAATTTCAAGTCGATAGCATTAGTAGTTGCTGAAATAAGCAGGTGTGACAGACAGACACACAGACAGACCGACAGACAGACAGACGAAGTCGCACCATAAGGGTTCCTTTTTAACCATTTTGGTACGGAACCCTAAAAATGAACATAAATACATACTTTCTAAAATGGAATACGGGGGTCATTTATTTAGCTAGTAATTATTCAAAGTTTATCAGCTAAAATAGAAAAACAAAATCATTAAAACAAGAATAAAATAACAGGTACTTAGACTTATTTATTCCAATTTTATTGAATTATTTATTTTAATACAATATAATTCACCAAGTGGTGACAGGCCGCTTGTCTATGCTTATCGCCCACTCCCAATAACCCACTTCTCCCCGTAAACTGTACGATTTGTACGATTTGTGCGAGTTCAGTGAACTCTTAAATGTTTATTTATTTATAACACGCTTTTTCTCAACTGTAGAGAATTTCTATTAAAAGTGCATAAATTGTTTTCAAGTTGAACCGGGAAAGGTAAACAAAGAACGTTTTAGTTTAGTTAATGATCGTTAGTAGAATGGTTATATTTAAACGTGCAGGGGCAGTAGCTACCATCAATATTATAGTTAAGAGGTTGACCCTCAGATCATAGAAACAAGGAGATATGCCATCATAGCAAATTAGTACGGTAACAACTGATGCCACTTTTAGTACATTTTTCGACACAATTACGCGCATAATTAAGCGCTCCTTGTGAATAAAAAGATCTCCCACGCATTGAACATTCCGCACACCCTCAATCTAACACTGTTAATCGTCACTCAACACTAGCACTAAACTAAAACACTGTATTTATACCATCGATCGTGTTCGGTTCGTCGCCAGCGTGTACGGTTTTAATATGAGCAATTTGCTCAAGATCAGGCATCAAGCTCGATAGCGCCTTGGCACATCTCCTTGTTTCTATGATCTGAGGGTTGACCGCAGCCTAATTAGTTTTTTATGCATGTTTTTAGCCATTTCTGTTCTGTGTTTTTAGCCAATACAATATCTTTGTCTTTTAAAAAATACGACAATTTTGACTATATTATTATATTGAAAAGCCGTAGTGTTTTGGGCTCACCCAAAACACGATTCAACTAGTATTTTCGGTCGATAGAAATAATCGCAGTTCACCTTAAAAAAAATTAAAACTAAAAAATCTCGAATAATTATTACATATTCAATTTAAATTGTTATTTCATAATAAATTATGTAGGGCGAATATCTATGCAATAGGCTTTTCTCCCTCTTACACCTTTCCAAACAGTAAAAAAATTAGGTACATGCTGTAGGTATACAATTTCTACTCATTTTCCTAACATAATCCGCATACCTAATGAGAATAGCACGTTACCTATAGTTTGGAAGCCTCACAATCTACATTATTAATTGCTAATTATTGCGAAACAAAGGTTGTAGGTACTCAGTTATCAACATATACGTATTACTAACTTCATTAATGCATAGTTACTAGTTTGACACCTGATAACTATCGGTTAAAAGTGAACAACCTTGCAAAGAAATTGCATATTCAATTAATATCACAAGTCACAATGTAAGAACTATTATTGGCTTCAACTAGGTTCTACCTCCGTAGTGTAGGGTGGCTAGTACCGCCAAGAGGTCAAGCTGTATCTCTGGTTTATCCCACCGAAATTAGATGAATCGTAGCTTAGATCTTAAGCTGGACCCCAAGCTATCGAAATGTGAAAACCATATAAAAATCTATTTAGTACTTTTTGCGCGATGCGCGCACAAACAGACAAACAGATAAACAAACAGACAAAAATTTTAAATAAAATCTTTTTGGGTAGGTATGGTTACTTACATCCCAGTACCCTATCTCAAGTGTTTTTCTGGACTTCAATGTACATCCGCCTAGCCTTTTCCCAAACTAGATTGGGGTCGGCTTCCAGTCTAACTGGTTACGGCTGAATATCAGTATTTTACGTGGAGCGACTGCCATCTGACCTCCACAACCCAATTATTGGGTAATACCGGTATTCGAATGTTAGACCGGTTGTCAGACTTTCGGGCTCCTGACTACCCGTAACGATTGTCAAAGACATTCTTATGACAACCGGGACCGACTGCTTAACGTGCTCTCCGAGGCACGGACTGACCGCGGCAAGCGTAGCTTAACCTCACAGATCGATCGATCAGCGCGGCTGTCATTTAGCCACGAGCGCCTGCAAAAATATTAATTGGTCTTTTGATCAGAAAAGAAGGAGATCACTGATTTCTTGTGTATGGTAACTTACCCGAACATACAGCCCATATGGATGCTGCACATTAGGAACAGCCACTTGACGTGAGGCGGCCTGAACAGCGGCGCTGGACTGGACTTCAATGTACAGACACGACTTTTTTACAATTTTATGTATGGATGTGCGTTTGCATAATCATTATCAGAATTTTCTAAGAGGTAAGACAAAGCGGGATATCTCACGGGGAAGTACTTCCACCCTACAGAATACCACAGCCAAATAACGCTACTCTTCGGTAATGTTGTGTTCCTGTGGTGAGTAAAGTTACCAGTACGTTACGTTACGTTAACGAAACTATACGTCAAAAAAACTCATGATGAACTCATGAATTGAAAATATACGTTTACTACACAATATTTACATAAATTAAATAGGTACTTAATTAATTTCTCTGTATTTTTTTTTTTAATGTGCAAATTGCATAAAATTTTATCAAAATGTTCTAGGACTGTTGTATTTTCAATTCAAAATATGCTTCCGTTAACGAAACTGTACGTCAAAAAAACTCATGATAGGGGTACAGAGCTGCTGAGGATGCCCTGTGTTGACAGCGGGCCTGCTTGTGGCTCAGCTGTCAGCAAAGACGTGCCAATTCTAATACTATTTAGCACCGCGGTCTCTATCAATGATTGTCTAGCTAGGTTATGTTGACGTCACCGGGTTCATTGAACTTCTTACTGAAAAGGGTTCCCGATTCGAGGTTAGAGGTTAGCTCTTACTTATATTGACATTGTAGGTAATATACCTAGTATCTACCTATTGTCTGCGCTTTACACGCAAGACTTTTATAGGCCTCGGCCGCAGCCGCACCGGTACGCGCGACGCGACGGCGGCGGCGGCGGCGGCGATTTCGTGAAAACAACTTTATATAAACATACAGAGTAAAATTAAAACCAGTGCGGATATTTTAGGAGGTGAAAGTACTCATGAATATGATCAACTTTTATTATGGGACCGACACTGAAATATGAAAAAAAAAATCTGCTGTTCCATACATTTTGATCGTGTTGTGGTGCATTTTTGTAGGGAACAGCTGATTTTTTTTTCATATTTCAGTATCGGTCCCATAATAAAAGTTGATCATATTTATGAGTTCACCTCCTAAAATATCCGCACTGGTTTTAATTTTACCCTGTATATTGGTGCCCACACTGCAGAAACGAAAAGCGAAATTTATTTGTTCGGGAAATCGCCGCGCCGTCGCGTCGCATCGCGCTTACCGGTGCGGCCACGGCCTTACACGACCGCCCAAAAAAGGAGTGTTTTGTTCTAAGACATACCTACCGGTTTTCTCTTAATGTTTTCCTTTGATGTTTTTACTATTATGTGTAGTATTATTTTGTAAGATCACTGCCGGTGAGCGAAAAATAAACAGCAAAGATAAAAATACAATACATAATACTCAAGGAAATAATTAGAAAACAATAATTTTACGATTATTTGCAATTTTATAGTTGTATACTAGTGTAATAATAATAATAATATCGGGCTACTTAGGCCCATAGATAGATGCCCATGCCCATAGACCTTACAAACTAACATATTATATCCCTTTCAAGGATTACAGATATGACGCAAATACAACGTTATCAATGTTATCAATAATCCCGGCACATTACAAACACGGTACAACTTCAAGTACCAAATCATCCCTCTATAAAGCTCCCAAGAGAACATAAATTGAAAACAAACTAATTAATTAAGAAATGTTTGTATTGCGGCATCCGTTTAATCTTAAATTAACTCTGGTGAACAGTCATCTACACCAATCAACATTAATTGCTATTTATCTCGCTGCACTTCACTTGCACCACAAACAAACCAAAAAAGTCCAGTTTTGACCACAAAAATCTGGTTCCGACCGGTCGGAAGTGGTTGTAACAAGATTGAGTGTGCGTGAATTGGCTTTGTGTTGGATTGATTGATACACAGATGATGATTGGTGATATCTGGTAATGATCAAATGTTGTCACAGTGAATTGGTGTTGTCTGCCTGTAATGGGTGTGATGGGAATTGCTTGGAGATCAATTTGCAGACAGGAAAGAGCATTGCATTGTTATGAGTTGCATAAGATGTATGTTAGCGGAGATTCAGAGATGAATGTCGCTGAATTGAGTACTTACGCCTTGTTGAAAAACGATTTTCTCTAATACATCATAGGTAAAAAGATTGAAAGTTAGGAATCATCACTGCCCAAGCAGGTACTCATTAGAATAGTCTAATTTACTTTGTAAATTTTGTGTGCATTGTGCAATAAATAAATAAACTATAGTACATAATTACAATAGAAAATAAAAAAACAGGTTTTAAAAAAACCGACTTCCAAAAACTACACTAAAAACTATGAAATAAAAAGTTTAAACTTCCATAATTAAAAATCTAAATGTATATTGAAGCCGGCGGGGCCTCTTCAGGTTTTTGCCTCTCAGTCTTTAAGCAGGAAGGGTGTGCGCAGTGTGTGTACGTGGAAATTAAGATTTCCTTTTATTCCTTATTAATCTGCAATTTTGCTTATTTTCATGTTAGGCCCCGCCGACTTCAAAATACATTTAGATTTTTAATTATGGAAGTTTAAACTTTTTATTTCATAGTTTTTTGTGTAGTTTTTGGAAGTCGGTTTTTTTAAAACCTGTTTTTTATTTTTAACTTTTTAGTGTAGTGTACCTAACATGTCATGTTTTTTTGATAATATTAGGTTGGGGAAAAAGTCTTTTCGCATTATAGTATGTATGAACTTGTAATAAAATCTCTTTGGCTATACTATTTGTATCTGGCTAGTTTTGTTATCATTGAGAGTTTAAATTTTAAAGAACATAATTCCAAATTCAAATTAGGAAAATGTGTGATTTTCATTTGTTTTTCGTACCGTCAAGATGAGTGAATCTAATGAAGAAATTCGATACATTTTAAAATTTTACTACAAAAAAGGTAAAAATGCAACGCAAGCCGCGAAAAAAATTTGCGATGTTTGGTTTAAGCGTTTTCAATCCGGAAATTTTGATGTCAAAGATGCACGTCGCTCTGGTCGCCCTATTACGGATAAAATGGATGCCATTTTTGAAAAAGTGGAGCAAGATCGGCATACCAGTAGTTACGACGTAGCTGAAGAACTGGAAATTGACCACAAAACAGTTTTGGCGCATTTGAAAAAAACTGGGTACACAAAAAAGCTCGACATTTGGGTACCTCACGAGCTCACTGAAAGAAACCTAATGAACCGTGTACTCATTTGTGATTCTTTATTACGACGTAATGAAACCGAACCATTTAAGAAGAAGCTGATAACTGGTGATGAAAAGTGGATCACGTATGACAAGAACGTGCGAAAAAGGTCGTGGTCAAAGGCCGGTCAGGCTTCACAGACTGTGGTGAAACCCGGGTTAACTCGCAACAAGGTGATGCTGTGTGTGTGGTGGGATTGGAAGGGCATTATTCATTATGAGCTGTTACCACCAGGCAGGACCATCGATTCTGAACTCTACTGCGAACAACTGATGAGATTAAAGCAAGAAGTTGAGAGAAAGCGGCCGGAATTAATCAACAGAAGGGGTGTGGTTTTTCATCATGATAACGCTAGACCTCACACATCTTTAGCCACCCAACAAAAATTAAGAGAGTTTGGCTGGGAGGTGTTAATGCATCCGCCGTATAGTCCTGACCTTTGCACCTTCAGATTTCCACCTGTTTCGGTCTCTTCAGAATTCTTTAGGCAGTGTCAGGCTAACATCACGAGAGGACTGCCAAAACCACTTGTCGCGGTATTTTGACCGGAAGTCCCAAAATTTCTATAGCAATGGGATCATGTCCCTACCTACAAGATGGCAAAAAGTTATCGAACAAAATGGTACCTACATACTTTAGTTAAATGTAAATAAACTGTATTAAAAAATGTTTTGAATTTTCTTAAAAAATGCGAAGAAACTTTTTCCCCGACCTATTAATACCTTACGTATATAAAAGTACCATAAAATCATGCATAGAGCGACAAAGTATATAGACAAAGTACATACCAAATGTGTGTCAAAGGCAGTATATTAATACTGCCTTTGACACACATTTGGTATGTACTACAGAAATCTAAATGCTAAAAAAAACCTAGATACAAAATCCAATGGACATGGACTATCAATCAATAATAACAATAACCAATCAATATAAGAACCATTACACTCGTTCAATTGAGATGACCTAGCATCATGGACTATATCCTAAGACAATCGTCATCATTATACAATTGCATTCCAAGAAATCATAGCAATACATGAAACAAAGGAACAATTAATAAATCTTTCCACTTTGCGTAGCCAGAAACTGCAGCAAAAACTTATGATGCAGTCATAACTGGAACATAATTATGCTTATTGTCAGTCATATTTGTAATTCATTTATGAATTGTTTTCCTAACTAAATTAGTGTCTGCTCCCAGTCTAACTAGCAGTGTCGTAACTAGGGCAGTACCAGCAGTGCCCAGGCACAGAGCCTGACCCTAGAGGGGCGCAGAAATGACTAGATCAGGACCAAGTTTTGGGCCATGCATGGCAGTGAGAGTTGTATAGCTTTGGCAGTGAGTAACCTAAATACAATAGGTACCTAATACGGGTGTATACGCGCCCGACTATCAGATTAGAACATTTTTCAAGGGCGCAGTTACAGAAGCTCGCACTGGATGAAAAGGCTAGTTATGGCCTTACAGCACTGCTAATTGGACGCATCAGAATATCAGCAGTAGTACATGGAACGACTGCCACCTGACCTCCATGGTTAACTTAACTACTGGGATAACATACTGGCATCCTACGGCTGGACCAGTCGTTAGACTTTCAGTATGACAGTCATAGATATTCGTTGTCTCTGGGAATAGGGTAGAACTAGAGCAAGAAAGCACGAGAAGTATGGCACAGTGGGATATCTTGCCCAAATCCGGAGTAGCCAGACTGAGGAAGTACCTCCACCTTACAGAACACCACAGCCAACTAACGCTATTCTTCGGTAATGTTGTGTTCCTGTGGTGAGTAAGGTCACCAGAGCTCTTGAGGAAGCGCTGCGTTGACAACAGGGACCTGCTTATCCCCTAAGCTGTTGGCATGGCGAATCCATCATCATCGTAAAAAACATCGTATTTATTATGAATATGATACTATGGCGTTTGGGCTATATCTCATTAGGATGCTATGGCAGAGACGCCAGCAGCGCTTCTGTGGCTACCCTTGGCGTCCATGAAAGGCCAAAACTGGCCGCCAAAGTGGATGCCAGACGAGATCAGTATCGCTTGTTCACGCAAACTAAATGAACGTCGAAGAAATGTGTGCGTTTCGAGCGAGTGAGCGCGGCGTCCGGACTGGCGGCGACTCCAAGCCGTCGCCAAGTGAGGTATAATTAGTTCCGTAGTAATACAATTTGACATGTTTTAACTGGCGGCACTGCTGGCGTTGCTGCCATGGCATCCTAATGAGATATGGCCCTAAAGCTAAACTATGGACCCTCAGACATGTTGATATCGCGTCCTATCGTGCGTCGGTCGAGTGGCTGCGTTATTAGCTGATAAACGTCGCGTGGATCTAGATATTGTGGCAATCACCTTGACGCTATCGTCATCAACACACTGTTATTGTTTTCCTTCCTTCTTTCCTAATTTTTCACTCGAATTCTGCCGTGTCACGCACATGTCTGTATCATAATCATAATATCTCACATTGTTCTCACATATTAGGGCATAAATGTAAACAAAGAAATTGTATAATTGAATTAGTTGAAAAAGAGTAACCATGGAGTTTCTTGTCCGTTCTTCTCCATAGGAATCTACGTTTTGGAACGGACAACTAGCTTCAACTAACGGACAAACTGACTGACAACTATTGCTTGACTATTCAAAAGTGCCTGTAAATGGTCTAATTGAAATAAATGTTTTGACTTTGACTTTGACTTTGATAAGATACATGAGATATCGTAACATATTAGGGTCCTTTATCAATCACAAAAACATTTTTTCATCTATCTAACCTATTCGTCGTAAGGGCCTATACTATACAAAAGTCTAAGGTATATCTATGATTTTAATTTTTTTGAGAAACAGCAAATAGGCCTGACACAACAGCGATGTTAGATTTGGATGGGTCGGATTTTTTGACATATGGACCCTTTCGTGCTTTCATCGTCGAGTGTGAATCGGTTTCTTCTAGGCAAGCGTTCTCCATCGTAGACCGCATCAGGCGATATGGCGGTCAAACGCAAGCCTATTATTATATTTTTAAAAAATCCCCGACCTTTCTGTTTTCAATATTATGTCAATCGGTGATTCAACTTTGTGTTTATAATATTAGTGAGGGGTTACGTCAATATTGTTTGTTTATTACTTCAGAGTCGATGTTTGGGTCACTTTCAGATAGACAGACAGTTTAATGACTTATTTATTGGTAGGTATTATATATTGAGTTATGAGGTCAGTAGATATTTGTGTTCTTGGTTCAGCTTATAACAGTTTTGGGAAATTATCTTGATTAGGAACATGGGCCATGAAATTACTATTGCAATCTCTTATTGAAATAATTATCTCAAGCCGGTGGGTTTAAAAACATGAAATTTCGCATAGGGCGCAAGGTGCGGTCGTAGCCGAAGACTTTGAGGGGGGGGGTCATACCACAGCCGAACGGGGGGGGTCATACGAATACCGATTAATGCCGACATGCTACACAGTGAATTACCGTGTTTCGCATATTTTCGTAAGATTTGGGGCGGGGTCATGACCTCTACGCCCCCCCCCCCCTCAGACCGCCATCGAAGGTGAGCACATACAAAGGATTTATGAAAATTCATCCCCAAAGCGGTCCCTAGACGATCAATTATATAATATATTGTACAATATTACGTATTGCGCAATATTTTTGATAGTTTAGGGTTAGTATTGGAGATCGTTTGAGTGTAAAATTGATGAAATAATATTGAGCAATAAAATTGTTGTGCAATATTATTGTAGGTTTAAGCATTGCCTAAGGGAATTCAATAGGGGAAGAAAAGTTGGATAGTTCCTGAGATGTTATCATCGGGCACAAAGCGGAGTACCTATTAATGAAAAGGGAAATAAGCAGATTTAAAACATTTTTTTTTAACCTTTTAGAAATGAGGTTATCGATATGGTTGGTATGATCAGTACATAGTATACCGTAGTTTGTGCCTACATAAGCTAAGAACAGCCAGGTGGTTTTAATCGGTAGGAGTCTTACAAACCCTGGGATTTTGCGGGACTCCGACTCAATCCCACATGAAATCGGTATTAGCAATAATTTTGCAGCCACCATTAAAATCAAAATTAAGATGTCTCGAACTAATTCTTTTAGACAACAACTCTTTCATTTAAAGGTCGGGTTCAAAGAACAACAGTTTCAATCCATCAACAAATTAACTGCCAAAAGAATGGGTGTCAAACTGGGTCATCTGTTGCCACCTTTACGAGACGATAACCGGCTGATTCTATTTTTATTCCCATATCCGTAACAGCATGAAAACAATCAATTATGATCTACTTTAGAGCTTAAATGGCGTAAAAGATGATGCTAGCGTCTCTTAAGCTTGTTTGCTCTTATCTATCTATACAAATAAATAAAATTGAAGTGTCTGTTTGTAATTCCAAAATAACAGTTTTTTACTAAATGGTACATAAATCAAGAAAACTGTTTTTAAAATTTTTGTCTGTCTTTCTGTTTGTTCCGGCTGATCTCCGAAACGGCTGGACTGATTTTGACGGGACTTTCACTGGCAGATGGCTGATATTATAAGAAGTAACTTAGGCTAATTCTATTTTAGAAAAAGAATTAAGGTGCCCATGAAATTCAATATTTGTACAGACTAAACTTTACCTTTGAACCCATAAGTATTCCTTTTTCCTTTTATGTTCAGTTTTGAGGCACGAAACTCTAAAAATTCTGCGTGTAATAAGTGTTACAAAGTGTGTTCTGCTAAATAATAGCTGAGCTACTTTATCCCAATAGCCGGAACAGCATGAAAACAATCAATTAGCAACACAGTCCAATAAAGAAAGCGGTGTGTCCGGCGGCCATGACAGTGTTCTATCTATAGCTAACGAGGCGGGTTCACACGTGTTTATTTACTTGAACCATGTTTTTGTACCTGTTACTAGGAATTGTAGGAATGTGTGTAGGTACAATGTTTCTTTTGGGGTGATTAACGTTATGTGTATTTTAACAATGAGCTTAGCTCTACTTTTAATCGATTTCAAAAAGGGGAAGGTAAACAATTCGTAATTTTTTTTTGGATCCTTTTACCTGAATATCTTCGCCGATATTATTAACCGATTTTAATAATTGTTTTTTTATTTGATAGAGGAATGCTGGTCTGGCTGATCCCATTTAAATTTTATTCATTTTGGTGGCGTAGATTTTTAACCAGCTTCAATAAACCTAGGCCTAGCTCTCATTCGCCTCTAATTTAGCCAAGTGTTTGGAGCGTAACCTGCGATAAGGAACTTCGTTCCAATAAATTAATAAACGATGACTGCCGAAGCGCATTATATGTTTCGTAATAAGTACCTAGTATTGTATCACGATGACTGATCAGATTCAAACATCAAAGGCATAGCCATAAAAGGCCTCACATGCTTAGAAACGCAGATAGTTAGGGTTGCCATACATCCCGTCATTGTCTGGTATTTGTCCCGTTTTTCGACAAAAAGTAAAGTCTACCTCAAAATATGACTGGTCGAAAAATAATCGAGGTTAAAAAGTGTTACTACACCCACTTCGAATAAAATTTGTAACTTAGATTTTTATTTAATTTACATATGTATTTAATACTTTTGATGCCCACTACAGTTAAAATTACAGGATAGCTGTGAACAAAATGCGTGATTTGTCTTTTATGTTTACATACCTATACAAATACATGCTTTGACAGTGTTAAAATGTCCCGTATTGGTTCCTAGAAATTATGGTAACCCTACAGATAGTACAGTAGCATAAGCATAGCATAATCGGCCTATAATGTTCCCACTGCTGGGACACAGGCCTCCTTTGTGAGAGGGAGTGGGCCGTAGTCCACCACGCGGGCACAGTGCAGGTTGGTGGACGTCACATGTCTTCGAATTTTTGGTTCTAGGACATGCCGGTTTCCTCACGATGTTTTCCTTCACCGTTAAAGCAAGTGATAATTAATTTGCAGTGATAGCCTAGTGGTTTAACCATGTGCCTCCCACGGCGAATGGTTCGAGTTCGATCCCGAGGCACGCACCGCTGACTTTTCGAAGTCATGTGCGTATTAGTACAGTAGATTCAGGAAATTTTAGTCATTTAGTACCTAGTATAAATATTAGTATGATCTACACATAAATATTTCCGAATCTCAATGTTTGTGTAGGTATATTGGCACACTCATACCAGGTAACCCTTTCTACGAAGCGTCTATTTGTTTATTTAGAATATCAATCACTCTTAGGATGTGACGTCACTATTAAACTGTAAAGATACGTAGAAGCTGCTTTGCTTCTATGATTGTTTAAATTTTGTTGATATTTTACAGTAGGTATACTATTGAGTTAGATTTTTCCAAATTAATCTAAATCGTTCACGCGCGTATTTGAGATCTCCGAAGTTCTTTATTTATCAAATCATAATTTTTATTTTTTATTATTTTCATGGGATTACTTGAAGTCATAAACTGTATATTATTAACTTTGTAACAAAAAAAAAAGAAAACATTTTTTTTTTTCGTTTAAAAACATTAAATATACAAAAAAAAAACAATTAAATTAAACACTGTTGAACCGAGAGTCACTTCTTTTCTAATGAAGTCAGTTAAAAAAGGTTAATCTAAAATGTGTTCAGACAAAAGGGATCGATGACTGAACTATCAACTACGAACCTCCGGGATATTACGAGCTATGCGTTGACTAAAGTCACGTGTCAAAGTGATAAGCCGTTTTCGAGGTAAAAATAAAAGACAAACTAAAGTTATTGATAACAAAATGCAATTTATTGCATAACAAGTTGGTTTTTTTTCTTTCATTTTATTCTGGAGTGTACCTATAGAATAGACACTTTGTACACTATGTACTTTAAAAACACTTCGCAAGGCGTTGACAATACATATTTCAATTCTAATTCCATAACAAAAAAAAATTGTATCATATATTGTTTCTATCAATATCATGGTTGAAATTAGCATAACTTTCTTTAAACATTATAGGTACCTACCAATGTTTGGTATAACACTTAATTCAAACGGTATTTCTTTAGGAATTAAATTACCACGTTTACTTAGGTACAAAAGAATATTAGGTATTATATTAGGTAATTTTAAATGTACGTTTTTAGAACACAAAATAAAAGAATAGTATACCCATAATATACCTACTAGCCGACATAAAATACCATAACGGATCGTCACGCCATGAATTTTGATTTTCCCGTAGCTAATCGATTAAAAAATTTATATTAATAATGAAATACAGATAGGAAAGGGATTTTCCAGTTATAGAAATTCTTTAATTCATGATGAATGGTAAGATTTCCCAAGTAATTTGTAGATAGGTAAAATTTGCTACACTACACTACATAAAAACTTTTTTAACAAAAAATAACCGACTTCAAAAAGCCACTACAAAGAAAATAATAATTTTGGTTTCGGAAGTCGGTGGCTTTGGTTTTTGTTTGCTTTTTTTGCCACCGACTTCCGAAACCAAAATTATTATTTTCTTTGTAGTGGCTTTTTGAAGTCGGTTATTTTTTGTTAAAAAAGTTTTTATTTTTCCCTTTTTAGTTCTTTATCTCGCGTTAGATTACTTTGACGAATTCATTCAACAGTAAATCTTCTACGTAGTGAGTACATTTATGCATATAACTTTGTACATAGGAATGATTACCTAACCTTCCTCAAAGTATGTAGATTACGTTAGTGAAAACCCCATCCAAATCGAATCAGTAGTTTTTGAGAAAATCGTGCACATACAAACATACATACATACATACATACATACATACATACATACATACATACATACGGGACGAATACAGAACCTCCTTTTTTGAAGTCGGTTAAAAACTCGCAACCAGGGCACGCGCATATAGATATGAAAAGGTGGAATAATGTAGAGAAAGGGTAAAATCATGTTTTTAAGAATTTGGCTTGTAGCGTTTTTTACCCGACTGCGGAGAAGCCCTAAAGGAGGGTAATGTTTTTTATTAACCTGTATATGTGTGACGTTTTATTCCTCCTGGGAGACTAAATGAACTAATTTTAGTCGCCGGTAAATAAATAAAAACATGTGACATGTTGTAAGTTTAAATTTATGGTAATTACCTCAGATCATAGAAACAAGGGAGGTGTGCCAAGGCACTATCGAGCTTGATGCCTGACTTTGAGCAAATTGCTCATATTAAAAACGTACGCGCTGGCGACGAACCGAACACGATCGATGGTATAAATACAGTGTTTTAGTTTAGTGCTAGTGTTGAGCGACGATTAACAGTGTTAGATTGAGGGTGTGCGGAATGTTTAATGCGTGGGAGATCTTTTTATTCACAAGGAGCGCTTAATTATGCGCGTAATTGTGTCGAAAAATGTACTAAAAGTGGCATCAGTTGTTCCAGTACTAATTTGCTATGATGGCATATCTCCTTGTTTCTATGATCTGAGGTAATTACCAATCCTACAAATATTATAATTACGAAATTTTGTGAGGATGTATGGATATTTGTTACTCTTTCACGCAAGAACTACTGAGCCGATTTTGATGAAACTTTACAGTAATATAGCTTATACACCAGAATAACACGTAGGTTTTTTTTTTTATTTTTTTATTTGTAAATAGGCTTGCGTTTGACCGCCATCTCGCTTACTAGGTTACTTTTTAATCCTAAAACTAGAGTGGAAGTTAGTGGGTACCCTACCATTATACAGTTAGCATGATCTTACTTCGCCGGGCAGAAGTTAGTCACGAGGCACTGCTAATTTGAATTTCAACAACAACTTCAGCAAGTTATATCGTGTGGACTGTACAGTCAGGAGCATAAATATATTACCATGGACAGTTCGGCAATAATCATGAAATCAGATATTATTACCAAATTTATTTATTAATTTATAAAAATAATGAATGAATTAAGATATTATTACCGAACTACTCATATTAATTATATGGATGCAGAATTACAGTTGCAGTGAAATTACAAAAATAAAATGAGGACTTTTAAATCTGCCGTTTTTGGTCTAAAAGGAAAATTTCCTTAATCACCGCACTTGGCAAACAAATTGGTGATTGTAATTTTTTATGTCAGGAAGAAACTGCTGTCCATGGTTTTGGTTTTACCAACAGATAAGTACTTATAGATGGAAGGACATTGCCGGATTCCAATTTCAACCATAGATATTATATCACGCGTATTATCATCTATCAAATTCCAAAAGATTATAGTCTTCTAACGCCAACGTGCCAAAGGTTAATAATACTTGGATGTCTGCCCATCCCACCAGGAAAAATACAGCCCGTGCGATTAGTAAACAACAATCATTGAGAAAATAAAATAATAAAGAATTTAAAAATAATATCTCGAATTGATAATAATAAGGTTACGATAATTATTAACTATCCGATTTTAATTTACTATTGTGTTCATGAGTAGGTACTTATATTACTTAATAAGTAGTTTTTTGAAAAAATTACTGTGTAAGTATTAATAATATTACACAAATAGAAAATATCTCTTTAATAAAAATACAATCAATATAGACCATCTATTAGCCCGCTAGCGTCTTCATATACAAAAAAAATGCACTAGAACTTTCCATGAAAATGATCAAAGTGAAAACCACTAAAATACTATATGTTCAGTAATTTAGGAGTTTATCATTGACATACATAATAACAAACGCAACTGCGAAAACTGTTTTTATTCAGAATTTATTGCTGTATTTTTCAAGTAGTTAGGTAACAAACGGAATTTGAGTCTTATGGCGTAGTACATAATATACCGTAAATATTGACCTTTATAGCTATTAAGACATAAGGCTATTACACTAAAAGATTGGTAAGGGTGTGTCCCCTAGACTCCTTAATCAATTTACTAATCTATGACGTCAGTGTCTACAGTCATTTTCAAGACGATTAATCTGATGAAAGTGAAATAAAAATATTTCAGGGAGATCAATCATGAAATGATTATGAAACATAGTTAATCAAAATTAATAAGGTTTTCGGGTTCAACCAAAAAAATAAAAATACGGAAAATTTTGTGTGGGGAAAACTACGCAACTTAAACGAAAATAAAAGTTTTTAGACTTGCTGTATTCTCAAAGAGTAGAATTAAAATTAATTAAAATTGAGGTCATATTTTAAACACTAAAAATATAAAAAAAAAATCTCACCTCCGTGCTCCTCCATATTTAAAACTATCCACTAACACTAAGAAAAAGTTCCTAAAACTAATATCACACAAAAAAAATCGTTTATCGACAAATCACCGACGGCTATCACCACAAATTGTTAGTCTATATCACCACTTTTTATAATCACCAGTTATCGAATTTATCCCATTTGTTAGAGGGATATTTTTGTTTTTTAGTACTGGATTTTTAATTTGACGCGCGTGCGGTAAGTTGGCGGCATTTGTTGAACGTCTGACTGTACTACGCGGCGTTCAGGGCGATACTGAACAAAACACCAGTACTGAAAGACAGCGGTCTATCAAGTTTGGAATGCGGCCGCGGATGGTGCACCCCTGAAATTGATGCGCTTTTGATGTCGTGCATCATGTTTTCAGTTGGTATAACAATATGTGGACGGTTGTGAATGTTTCAAGATATGTTTTAGAAAAGAAAAAAAATGTTAACAAAATTTTTATTCAGAAGATCTTTGTTCATAACTATGTTATACTAGCTTCCATCCGCGGCTTTTTCCACGTCTTTCAAGATAATAGGCAGCCTATGTGTTATTCTGATGTAAAGGTCAATCTATATTCCTATAGTTTTATAAAAATCTGTTCAGTGGTTTTTGCGTGAAAGAGTAACAAACATCCATACATTCTCACAAACTTTCACGTTTGTAATTTATATAGAAGTTGCCTGTTTGCCACGTTCTCGTTTAAAAAATCCTAACTAAGCCAAGTATTATGGTGTTGCATATTGATAATAACAATAATGTCTACAAGACACGACGAGACCACCCCAGCTCACTAATTGTTATGCGACCTTCACCTATTTACCCATCAGCTGACAATAACTACCTATAGGTACGTTGCTAAGTATTTTCACTGCTGTTCTTGTTGATATGAGACATAAATGTACTCCATGACTGACTGACAATCGTCAATCAGTAGATAGACTTAGCGCAGTCAGACAGACGACGCCTGGCCTAGCCTCTGAAGATAGAAGCATAAGTTATGTTCCATCGAGGTCATACAATGATAAAGGTGCCTAAAAATGATATTTCGAACCACCAACCAAATGTATGGAACAGCTGATTTTTTTTTCGCGATTTCAGGGTTGGTCCCATAGTAAAAGTTGTTCATAATGATGAGTACAATGACCCCTTAAAATATTTCCACTGTCTTACCTGCCACCCTGTAAAAGCTAAGCTACGAATTTTTGTGACTGTTTCCACTGATGCTAAGATGTGTAGAGGAGCGAGTAAGAGTGCTATGAAAATGCGCCGCCGCAAGGTAGCTATGCGAGGAAGATGCGCAGCTCGAGCTATGCGACGTATTGACAATAGGGAAGGCACGGGGAGCGGCGGTATGGTGAGGGGAGCTCTCAGATCATAGAAACAAGGAGATATGCCATCATAGCAAATTAGTACGGGAAAAACTGATGCCACTTTTAGCCTACATTTTTCGACACAATTAAGCGCATAATTAAGCGCTCCTTGTAAATAAAAAGACGCTCCTTGTAAATAAAAAGATCTCCCACGCATTAAACATTCCGCACACCCTCAATCTAACACTGTTAATCGTCACTCAACACTAACACTAAACTAAAACACTGTATTTATACCATCGATGGTGTTCGGTTCGTCGCCAGCGCGTACATTTTTAGTATGAGCAATTTGCTCAAGTTCAGGCATCAAGCTCGAAAGCGCCTTGGCACATCTCCCTTGTTTCTATGATCTGAGGGGGAGCTACACTACTCGCAATCATCCATAATACGCATTCACAGCACGCATTCTTTCATATAAATTGAATCAATTTCCACCAGTGCTATATGCTATGCGGACCAATGAATATGATTGGTGAATATCAAACGCATCCATAGCAACGTTGCATAGCACATCTCTGTAGCTCGATTCACGTAATCAAAACCGCAACGATATCGTAGCGACTCAGTCGTTGAATACCTTTTCGTATTCACATCCGTCGATCGAACTTGAACGGCACCGATTTTAAAGTCGTTCGATCGAAGTGTCGTTGACGCGTATTCAGATAATTATGATAATCGTCCTTTTACATTTTACGTTTATTGATATGATTTTAAATTAAATTTATTTGACCATGATGACGTAAATCACAGAATTTTGATGAAAAAATGTGTTTCATTAACTTGGTAGAATACAAAAAAATGTAACTGGCAATAAGTCGTTCAGAAATCGTTTAGTTTCGATTCTATTGAGTTGAAGTCCTATTTAACTACGTTCAAGAAATATGTGAATACCAAATATGGGTAGGACTTCGATCGAACGACTTTCAAACTTCAGCGATATTTAGATTGTTTGTAATTACGTGAATCGGGCTACTGGTAGATAAGCAGTCTAAGGCTAGCATCAGATCGTCACGATCGCATCATATTCACGGTTCCACAAGAGCGTTGTAATATTTTAGTTACTTTTATTACACGATATTATACTTGACTTAAGTACGCAGGCGTGTTTGACGAATTTTGTATTTGGCAAATTAAGATTTTGACTATTATTATAGGACTTGACTTATCAAGGATTTGATGGGTCTCTGCGCAATCATGACAGCACGGTTGTCATAGTAGCTGAATAATTGACTGCTGCGGGATGTGTTGCGGGTTCAACCCGCACGCGCACGGAGCAAATATTTGTTTCGGGTCTGGCTGTTAGTGCATGTGAAATTTGTGTTTGTAAATGCACCTACGATACAGCAGATATTGCGAATGTGGGGCAACGTTTAAAAAATAAATTTAAAGAGAGAGCGTCGCGTCGGTATTTAGGTACGAATCGTCGATGAGATGCGTCCAATGGCTACTGATTTTGCATAGACATTTTAATAAGAGCCGAACCATTGCTTGACTGACGTGCACTCGTATTAAGGGGGATAGTGACACTGTTCACTGCGGATGACCTCATCGGTCTAGTTCAAGATGACGACGTTCGGCGCCGATTTGCCGATCTAGTGAACGCTATAGGAATCAATACAAAGCAAGAAATCTTTACGCTCCGTACCGCTCCGACGGACGCGCAACTTTAATCCTATATTCTTCTCAACATCGATTTTAAAATACCAACGCTCACTTATGCATATGATTTCATAGTCTGCATATACTTAGAAGTAATTAATATTTTATTAAAAAATAGCTGTAGTTGATATCGTTGCCATATTTGTGATCACTTTTTGGTAAAGGACACTATAGCCCATGTTCTATAGCAAACAACAAACAAAGCTATCTTAGGCCCACTGTTATATATGAAGATTCAGTTGAACCCTTGTAATAATACAAGTCAGTGGTTCCGAACCGGTGGTCCATGGACCACTAGTGGTGCGCGAGAACTAAATTAGGTACGAGTATCGCAAAACAAAGTTACATCCCATAATAATTTACGCAGGTAGTACAAGCGGCGGCGCGAAGCTCGCGAAATTTTTATTTTGAACTTAGGGATCCGCACATTGAACAAAAAAGGTCCAAGTGGTCTCTGGTCAAAAAAGAATTGGAAGCCACTGATATAAGTTGATACTTCTACCTGTTGAACTACGACAGTCACCAAGTTTTGCTGTTTGGAACACTGGCAAGATGCCAACCTAACCTGTTGACCTTTACAACTTGTTGCTCACTTTACTTCTATTGACTTGAACTGAACAAGGCCCTCCAATAATACAGCTGTGGTTCTTAAACTTTTTGTAGCCACGGACCACTTTTCGAATTTTACAAATTCCGCGGACCCCTGTCGAAGAAAATCTTAGGAAAAGAAAACAAAGCAAAATAAAACCAATAAAAGTAATTTTGCATAATTATTTTCCTAATATATTATGAGTGAACTGAGTGGCTGTGGATCCCTGGCACTCATGTCATGGACCCATAAGGGGTCCGTCGAACCCACTTTAAGAATTTTGGGTTACAGGATCGTGTTACAGTCGGGTAATGAATACGGTAGTGGACTACTATTAAAAAAGTACAAATAAATTATTTTATTCCAAAGAAGGAATAGGAATAACAAAAAAGTAAAAAAAAAAGTAATTTATCACAAAATGGAAAACATAGACGCTTTTAAAGTTTTTGGAGGGAGTATCGCTCCGTCTTTGTCGCGCGAAGCGGACATAGGTGGTGTTACGTCACTTATCATGCGTGCCGTCCGTGTCTAGCAATACATTTTAAAACGCTTATAACTTTGCCAATTTTGTAGATGTTTCATCGGTTTTTTTGGTGTTCATTATCTTTTTTCAAATAGTTTACAGATTCACAATAAAAAAAAAATAGTCCGGTACCGTATTGCACACTTTGGTGATCAGAATCACACTATAATGTAATTATTAGTTGAATGAAGAACGCTGCTGCAATTAACAATTTGACACAATCTTTCAGTAGATTTTAACGACACTATACCTACAGATAATGGTAAAGAGAAACCACTTCATTTTCCCCAACTAATCACTTTACAAAATTATAACCGCTTTTTCTTCTACCATCGTATAAAGTTTGCTATAGTTATGGCGGTATACGTCCAAAGCCAAGGACGCTGTTGTAACTACGAGGCATGGCGGGGCGGGGAGTGAGGGGGACAAGAGTCAACAGCCATATCTATGTCATCTGACCTCACCACCCCCCGGGGTTACTACATGTAGCAATTTACCCTTGAAATCTGGGTAGGATATAGATGGAATTATGGAGAAAGAATTAATTATATTTAAAAATAATATGCAGAAGTTTTGATTTAATTACGTTTTCTTACATTAGCGAAGAACTGATTATTCTCTTCTAGTGCATGTCTCTTTAGACACCCTCAAAGCTCTAAGTGACCTATCAGAGCTGAACGCGCATTTATCCGAGCCAAACGTACCGAAGGAACCAACCAAACCGAATATTAGAATTCTTTGTATGAAATCCTATGAAACCTCACCCGCCATTCGCGCCGAATCGAAAGAGTCGCCAGAAGGATCCAAATTCTACTAATCCAGTGGTTATATTTAGTACCTTTCCTGGCAACCCTATCCCCTCGGCGAGCCTCTGTTTGCCCAGCTCGTTTGGGGGACTCTGATACTGTCCACCTATTTACGACCACCACCACCGACCTTCCAAGAATATCTTCCTAACTAGGTCTAGGTTTGTTAGGCGATAATCAAGGTTTAAGTATTCCTGCCTGCTAACTATTAGTGCTCAAATACTGCCTGCCTTGTTTGTTTTAGTGATCGTAAGCGCAGGGTCCTGGGTTCGATCCCCGGTTATATAATATTATATCAGTGATCCAAGGACACTGTTGATGAGCTCCATTACTTCTGACTTGCCTTTGTTCTTAGCGTGAAGCTGGAAATAAACTAGCATCTTTGGGTAGGCTCTTTTCCACTGGGCACTCTGGGAAAGTGCCCAGGGCCCATATCATACAGACAGACAGTATAACTCTAAATCTTTAAACAATCATAATGTAAAATGATTATGCTGATCTAAAAACACTACAAGAAAACAGTGCTAAATACTGTCTAATCAATATATTCTTCCACTCTAAACATGGTGAGGCTTTATGTTTTTTGTCCACACAAAACCATGAAGCAGGATCCTAAACGAACCTACATTGTTTATTCTCTTACTTAGCACATTACTTTGTAACCAATTTTTTGTAAAATAAAATCACGGTTTTGGATTCAAGATTTGGATTCACATCTTGCATGCCTGTGTATGTATACTCATGTTTAAACAAATAAAAATATCTTTATCTTTATCTATCTTTAAAAGATACAACAAACTAATAATATGTTTCAGAAATATTTTTGTCAATACTTGTGTCGGAAACATACCCGGATAGCCATAAAATCTTAGAATAGGCGTTAGTTAGGTACAGTCTTCTTTAATGTGTGCAAATTGCGAAGGTTAAAATTATTATGCCAGGAAGACTATTTCATGTAGAGTAACTTCGGGTAATATGGCACACCATAAGCTTTTTTGGAAATAAATGACGAGATTTAAGAGACCAAACAGTCTTTATTGCTTAAATCAGTTCTTTGAACTTAATAGTAATCAAAAATTATCAATTTGAGATAATTAACATCAAAAAATAGCTTTAATTAACGTTTTTTTTAATCTTAAATAATCATTAAAAATTAAACATGGTAGGTCAATATGGCCTAAGGCCATATTGGCCACAATTGATGTGAGCCATATAGGTCACCGTAAGAAATAAAATAAAAAACTAAAAGAAATATACTTTGCATTACTTTGCAGAACAAAATTCGCACAAAAAAACGTGTTTCCTCTCCTGAGCATTCTTCGTGAGCCCATAATTTACAACATAGGTAGTCCATATTGGCCACTCGCCTAGTGAGCCATAATGGTCGCAGGGATGTTTTTGACTAATAAAACATTTAACCTAAAAAAGTGCTAATAATGTGCTTCAAAAACGTCACCACACTATAGACTAAAAGTTTACCTTCAAAACTATGCACTATTCATATAAAAACAACGATTATTTAACGAAATATAATGAGTAAAACCTACGAAAAAAATAACATCACATTCGATAATTTTCGATCGTCGCACGTACAGAACACATGCGCACTCGCCGCAACACAGGGATCGATTGAGGGGGTCGAGGGAAGAGCCGCGAACATACGACAGATACTTACGACCACTAGTGTTGGTTAGTTTCAGAAATAACAAGGCAGGCCATATTGGCCGGCTAGGCCATAATACCCGAAACTACTCTATCTGGATAGAAAGTACCTACATAATATTTTTCTTAAGGATCAAACTCCATACCCATGAAAATCGATACAGCCGTTTATTCGTGATTTCCTATAGAAGTCCGCTTCTCAAAAGAAAGCTCCTTAGTTTATGGCCAATCATAATTTGGTGAATAAGTTATAGTGTGTAGGTCGCCTTACCTTTTAGTATCTGAATTTAGCCTAAGCTAATATAATCAGAAATTTATAAAAAAGGCTTTGGAACTGACACAAAGTATTTTTTTAATACAAGTATGTATTAAAAAAAAAACTTGTAATTAAAGTGTAATTAATACTACCTTATTTTATTTGTTTTTAATACTACCTACATAGATTGAAGCGCCTACAAACATATTTCTTAGCAACCTGTTTCTTATGATCTTACAGCCTTACCGAATCAAATCAACTATTCCGATGTGGATAGGCATATTCTAAAAAAACTAGGTAGATACCTATACGTCAGCAAGTCGTACCATTTGTGCCACAGGTATACATCACTCGAAGTGCGACCCTCGGCAGCCGAGCAACGGCGGCGGAAATCGCAGGGCACAGCTAGTTTCACATATTTCTCTAAAAATGGTGAAGGAAAACCTACATCGTGAGGAATGTTGGATGTTAACTACTTTTTTTTATTGTGAATCTGTAAACTATTTGAAAAAAGACAATTAACACCAAAAAACCTATGAAACATCTACAAAATTGGCAAAGTTATAAGCGTTTTAAAATAATTTGCTAGACACGGACGGCACTACCTACTAGTGACGTAACACCACCTACGTCCGCTTGCGCGACAAAGACGGAGCGATACTCCCTCCAAAAACTTTAAAAGCGTCTATGTTTTCCAGGACACTACCGTATTGGCATGTGTGCATAATGTTCTGTGCATGTAAATTCATTGTCAGGGGAACGTCACTTCTCCCCTATTATTTTATATCCAGTCCTAGGTAGGACATTCAATCTAGAAATAACATGCAGTAACATGTTGGAAGTATAATATTATTAAACAAACATAGTAGCGTCAGCATGTGCGCGTCGCGTGGATATAACAATCAACTTTGTTCGGCTTCACTGTCACAAATGTCTATAGTGATTTGTTGTACGGTCAGTAAAAGTGTGTAATAAAAAATGAAAATAAAAAATTGAGCTAATTTTATTACGGTTTACAAATAACGTAGGATAAGTTTCAATATTTCCTGAAAACACTAAATGCAAAAATAAGTTTTAAAATTAATGTTTTTAGTAAAAATTTGGTGCTCTTACAAGCATGCTTTTACAATACAGAGAAGGAATTATATTGTAATTTTAATTTGAATCTTTTTCATAAGGCTACTCACAGTATTCAGGAAAAATGGTGAAGCCTGTTTTACAGAAGTGCGAATACTTTTATGATTAAACAAATTATTTTTATTCAATTACATGTACTGATTAAACGCGGATTAATGCATTTTTTTCTCAGTTACCTAATAGATTATCGCCTAAATGAAACCGCCAAATAATTTTCTAAACTATTTTTTTATTCAGATTCATAACTTTTTGGATATTGTTCATCATAACAAACAAACAAACATAACATCACACCTGTATTCCCGCAAGGATGAGGCAGAAGTAGTTCATTAATATTTCGACAGTTATAATGTATAAGTAGGTACCTACCTCATAATAGGCGTTGAGCCATTTTCATAAACCGGGCACAAATACAGATTCCGGGCTGCTAAAAAGTATTTCTCAATGGAAAATCAATGGAAAATTCCAATAACAAATTCCCACAACATGAATAAATTATATATATACTTACATTTAATATCTATATCTACTCATTTAATATAGCTGAAGAGTTTTTTTGTTCGTTTAAATGCGCTAATCTCTAGTTCCTACCAGTCGGATTGAAAAATCTTTTTGCATTAATAGCCCTATTCTCAAAAAAACCGGCCAAGTGCGAGGCGTACTCGCGCACCAAGGGTTCCGTATCATATTTGGACGTAAAGTGAAAAAATCCGGACCGCATAACTATGTTTGTGAAGGAATTTTGATGATTTTGAAAAAACTGTACTAGTTAGGAACATCGTTTTATTTTTGGTGCCATATTTGGGTTAATTCCTATCAACTCTAATTATTTCAGATTTTCGCCCCGCAAACTTCGGAGATAAGGGGGGGGAATGGTATTTTTTTGGACATTTTTCATCATATGTCGAAAACTGTGAGACATAAAATAAAATAAAAATATATTTTGAAATGTGCAGATCAAGCCCTTTCATATTATGATATATCGCTTGACCTAGTAACCCCACTTTAATATTTTGGACCCCCACTCCGGCCCCTTTTGCAATGAAAATAAAAATATTTTTGGATTTTTTTCATTTGCAATTCAGTTAAACAAGCAGTCTTCATAACTGTTCAAAATTTCAAGTCGATAGCATAAGTAGTTGCTGACATAAACAGGTGTGACAGACAGACAGACAGACAGACAGACAGACAGACGAAGTCGCACCATAAGGGTTCCTTTTTTACCATTTTGGTACGGAACCCTAAAAAGTGATAGAATATTTAACATCACGCTACGACCCTTAGGAGCCGAGCAACGGTAGGTGAAACCCGAGAGGAACAATTAAGTAGTAGTAAAAATATAAATAGATAATTTGTTTTGCTATCTGTACCGATGGACTTTGCTCACGAGTTCAAAGGTTGTTTCAGCGATGTGTTTATTGAACGGCGATGTCCAAGGAGACTTCAACCCTATGATTGTGGTTACACTATTTGATAACATTTCCTTATAATTATGTTTACATTGGGTCTATTATGGCGCGTGGTAACGCTAAAGACCTTTTCTATAGTGGCTGATCTGCGCGGAGACGCAAAGACGCACGCGAAAATTAGCAAAATTATTTCCTGCTTATACTACAAAACGTATTTTGAAATGAGACAAGTTCCGATTTAAGATTAATGGATTACCTATATTCTCCAGCAAAAACCGAAAAATTATCACCTTTAGTTTAGGAGCAGTAGCGAATTTAGTTCTAAAAACGACCTCATTTCAATAATTATTTTCATACAGTAATTTTTAAGCTACAGTATTTTTATTAGTTCAAAATAAAGGTACAATATCAATGTTTATTATATATTTTTTCTAGATTTTTATGCTAGTTAGTTTAAGAGTAGTAGGACCAAAACGGCGACGGAATTTATGTTTTTGAGGGTACCATACGCCTTAATAGATTACACGATAAGGGTGGCAAACAAGCAAGTGGCCTACCTGCCTGTTTTTTCGTACCGCGAGAACTGCCAATTTGTTTGCGAACGTTCGAGGAGAATCTCGCCGTGACATTGTCCCCCGAACACTCGCAAACAAATTTTCAGTTCTCGCGGTAATATCACACGGTGTGTCGGTACAGAATAGATATTCAATAATTCAATAACAATTTACATTGTGTCTGAATATAAATTAGCATAAAACATACAAAAAAAAACAAAGATAGGGATAGATAGATTTCGAAGGCGTGCGTGGGGCCGAAGCCAACACGTAGAGGCCCTTTACAACAAACTTAAAATATATAAAATGTAATGGTGACACAGCTGGCGATTATCCCTGTATGCACTATATAAATGCACCCAAGGACAAACCCCAGCTGTGCAGAACTATTGCAAACATGTGGAGAAAAACTACTTGGGCTATTGTGATGGGATGGTAGTGGATTGGTTATGTAATAATGTTAATAAAAATATGGAAAAAATATTATAATTTTCAAATAGCTATTTGTTAAAAACTGAAAAAAATATATTAAAAATGTCAAAGATTATTTAAAATGTCAAAAATTATTAAAAATATCATTACTAAGATGTCATGCAAACAAATAAAATAAAATAATAATCCAGTGTCAATGAATAGAATTGATTACAGATCATCTATACAGTAGAGACATCTCTCCAATAGGTATGCCTTGAGCTTTGCTTTGAATGAGCCTGTATACAGTATACTTTTTAATTCCAGCGGCAACTTATTAAATATTTTAACAGCCTGATATTGCGGACTATGTTCAGCAATGCCAAATAGCGGAACAATTTTGTTTCAAATGATAAATGATAAATGATAAATGATAAATGATAAATGATAAATGATAAATGATAAATGATAAATGATAAATGATAAATGATAAATGATAAATGATAAATGATAAATGATAAATGATAAATGATAAATGATAAATGATAAATGATAAATGATAAATGATAAATGATAAATGATAAATGATAAATGATAAATGATAAATGATAAATGATAAATGATAAATGATAAATGATAAATGATAAATGATAAATGATAAATGATAAATGATAAATGATAAATGATAAATGATAAATGATAAATGATAAATGATAAATGATAAATGATAAATGATAAATGATAAATGATAAATGATAAATGATAAATGATAAATGATAAATGATAAATGATAAATGATAAATGATAAATGATAAATGATAAATGATAAATGATAAATGATAAATGATAAATGATAAATGATAAATGATAAATGATAAATGATAAATGATAAATGATAAATGATAAATGATAAATGATAAATGATAAATGATAAATGATAAATGATAAATGATAAATGATAAATGATAAATGATAAATGATAAATGATAAATGATAAATGATAAATGATAAATGATAAATGATAAATGATAAATGATAAATGATATTTATTTTGTAAATAGGTTAAAAATAACACTTTTACACGTCAAAACATTTTTTTAAGCTAGATGAGTTCGGTGTTTCCTATATGACTACCTTTGAGAAGAAACACCGAAACAAACTCAAAGGTTGATGTCTCTTTTAAAGTCCAGACAATTAAGATAAATTGTGTAAGAACCATGCAGGTTAGTCTGAAATGCCCTTTAGAGGAAAGAGCCATACAGATTTGAGTGGACCTGACCTGACTGTGCACGCATGTGCCGGGTATCGTGGTAGCTCATATTCATATCATCAAGCATTTCCGAAGTCTTTTCTACGCGTATTCTTCCGCGATAGGCTGATGGTAAGTAATCACTGCCGCAAGAACACCTGCAGTACTAGCGGCATCGCAGGAGCATTGCTCAGCAGAGGGTCCACTCCTCAGATCATAGAAACAAGGAGATGTGCCAAGGCGCTATCGAGCTTGATGCCTGATCTTGAGCAAATTGCTCATATTAAAAACTTACGCGCTGGCGACCAACCGAACACGATCGATGGTATAAATACAGTGTTTTAGTTTAGTGCTAGTGTTGAGTGACGATTAACAGTGTTAGATTGAGGGTGTGCGGAATGTTCAATGCGTGGGAGATCTTTTTATTCACAAGGAGCGCTTAATTATGCGCGTAATTGTGTCGAAAAATGTACTAAAAGTGGCATCAGTTGTTCCCGTACTAATTTGCTATGATGGCATATCTCCTTGTTTCTATGATCTGAGGTCTACTCTCTAAGCACGAAATCCGTAGTTTCGACCTTAGTTACGGACGTTTCTTACTCCGTATAACCTATGGACTTAAGATTAGTTCGGGGCCCGAACTAAGTATAAATGATAGCACGATTTGACAGTTGTCCTACTCCCGATGTGATTTTATTCGTCCGAAAAATTAAATTTGACACTTGTTTTGACGGAATCTTATGTCTATTGTACTTTCGGATGGGCCCGTATCTTCGTTGACGGACAGAGTAGACCCCCAGGGTAGGTAGGTAGAATACAGGATTTTAGAAGGGAGGAGGCAATTTTTCTGATGTCCTTAAGACGATTGCAAAATTGGTCATTATGAAGTGCTTCTGTTGTGAAGAGTGAAACAGGACTGGCAATTCCGACGATGCCTAGGGTGGCCTATGTCCAGCAGTGGACATCTTTTAGCTTATGTGAGGTAATAACGTCACCGGTTCATGGTTGATATACCGAAAACTCGGACGAAGCGCTTTGATTCCACTTTCATTGTGAAAATCGCCAAACAGTAGAATGCACTGCCGATGTGTGTGTTCTCGTTTAGTAACAATCTGGGTGTCTTTAAGTTGCGAGTGAATCAGTTTCTTCTAGGCAAGCGTACTCCATCGTAAACCGCATCATGGCTTAACATCAGGCGAGATGGTGGTCAAATGCAAGCCTATTATTACAATTATAAAAAAAAAAATGTTCTCTCTCCCAGAAACTTATTTAACTCCATACAAAGTAACACGGTGACATTGTAAAGTATTAAAATAGGCGGTCATTGTCCGTTATCTAGGTATAACGTAATGTTGTTTGCGTGATGCGCCTGCGCAACACGTGGGAATGTGTGTAATGATTTACTTATCTGCAACGAAAAGAGGTGATCGCCCGTCTTAATTTTTTTTGAAGTATAAAGTAACCTATAGTCTAGTAGGTACAGGCTTAAGACCTAGTAGGTTCTCTATAAGGCAGACGACACTTTTTTTTATTGCTTATTTACACCACAGACTTTTCGTCCGTGTCCTTTTACCACGTTTTTAGGGTTCCGTACCTCAAAAGAAAAAACGGAACCCGACTTCTCGACTGTCACTAATGAGACACAATAGACCATTCTGACACGATTATGATAATTGCATTAGCATGCATGCATGATGGTAAGCGGTTCCGTAGCCTATGGAACGCTTTCAACTTCCAGTATCACATGCGCGTTGCCGACCCTTTAAAATGAGCGATCTGTCAACACAGCGCATCCCCAGGAGCTCTGGCGACTTTACTCACCACAGGAACACAACCCTACCGAAGAGTAGCGTTATTTGGCTGTGGTATTTTGAAATGTGTTTAGGTATTATATAAGATAACCCTGAAAGCAATTTGTATCCAGACACAAAACATATATTTTGTATCTGTAAGTACAGGCCCCATATACTTTTGGCATGACGCGGGAACCAAGCCCACGACCCTGACAACAAAGTCGCGTCTGCGAAAAGAAATGATGAAATTTTCATGTTGTCAAAAGCTATTTTTGTGTAAAAGCACACAAATAACAAACAGATATTTTTAGAGGGTTCCGTGGCATTTTTTCTTTGGAATTTATTTTTAGCGGCTTTGTTGTTGCCTACACGCAAATGGCCATGTGAAGTTTCTTTCACGAATTTACCAATGTATCTTGTCCCTCCTTCCATTATTTACTTACAACAAAACGAATGGAGTTTTTCAGTTACCATGGCAACTAATTAGACCACTATCCAGTAGCCCGATTCACGTAATAAAAACCGCAACGATATCGTAGCGACTCAGTCGTTGAATACCTTTTCGTATTCACATCCGTCGATCGAACTTGAACGGCACCGATTTTAAAGTCGTTCGATCGAAGTGTCGTTGACGCGTATTCACATAATTATGATAATCGTCCTTTTACATTTTACGTTTATTGATATCATTTTAAATTAAATTTATTTGACCATAATGACGTAAATCACAGAATTTTGATTAAAAAATGTGTTTCATTAACTTGGTAGAATAAAAAAAAAGGTAACTGGCAATAAGTCGTTCAGAAATCGTTTAGTTTCGATTCTATTGAGTTGAAGTCCTATTGAACTACGTTCAAGAAATACGTGAATACCAAATATGGATAGGACTTCGATCGAACGACTTTCAAACTTCAGCGATATTTGGATTGTTTGTAATCACTTGAATCGGGCTACAGGTTAGAAATAAAGTCAAAGTTAAAACGTTTATTTCAAACTAGCTGTGCCCGCGACTCCGTCCGCGTGGAAGTCGTAAAATAACATGAGGTCGTTATTTCATTAAAGAACAATGATAATATGTACTTTATCATCCGCATAAAAATCGACAAACAATAATAATATTATGCCACCACACCACACCAAACACCATGCAGCACACAGAATCGATCAGTACCAATCTTACTCCTAATGTTTCACCAATCGTAACGACACACATATCTGATATCATCTATCACCAATCACCACCACACAATTAACCTATCACTAACCTATTACCAATTAACTGCAATGATTACGTATCACCACTCGCATGATACGCGTCGGCGATACAGATACGGTGATTGGATTGAACAAATAGTTAGCAAAGTTACTCCTGACTGATAGATTTTTCGTAATAACTTTTGATGGAATGGACCGATTTTAATGAAATAAAGACTAAATGTTACCTCAAGATACTGCCTATACATTTATTTCTACTTCCTCATAATCAATTCAGTAGTATTGATTTGATGCGTGTTCAAACACACAGACAAACAGACAGACAAACCGACAGACAAACAGACAGACAAACAGACAGACATTAATTCTAAAAATGATAGAAATTTACTTTATTACTTATTTTTAGTCCCCCATATTATTTTTATGCAAATATATGCAATGTACAGACACGTGGAATTTACATTCTTATTATAAGTATAGATTAGATAACTTAGGTATATCTACTTTTCAATTACCAACGAATCGGTCAGTAAGTCAGCAAGATGAAGCTAGATGCCCATTCTCAAGCGTAGATTCCTATGCAGAAGAATGGGCAAGAAACTCCCAAATAAATAACTATTCACTTTTAGTTCCAAGAATCTCACAGTCAATATTTTGCATTGTAAACTTTCAGCTTACAACATACCTACTTAAATAAAAAGTTTCAAATTGATACGACCCCTAGAAATGAGTGAAATTTGGATTATTAGATTTTTTGAACACGCATTCCCATCAATAAAACCGTGATGCCCGTGATATAAAATAAAAATACACAAGAAACCCGACTGTACCTATCTATCGACACCTTATAATGTCGAAATCCACCAAGCCCCTTATTTTTGGCTAGTATGCCAAAAAAATAGAGAGCACTCAACAAACCCTACCTTCTTTCCGGAAAAGTCGAGTAAATATACATAATATATCTATCTAATAATATTTGTACCTGAGATCCCTGAGCACAAGTTCTCCCCCTACTTGACCAAAATTTCGTTATTTATATTTCTTGACTTTGTTATGATGTTCAATATTTAATTATGCGCGTCCTACCTGTCATAACTTACGGAGCTGAGATGTGGACACTCACGGTACGGCTGGTCCATAAATTCAAAGTTGCTCAGCGAGCTATGGAAAGGGCTATGCTTGGAGTTTCTCTGAGGGACCGAATTCGGAACGAGGTGATCCGACAGAGAACGAAAGTAGTCGACATAGCCTACAGAATAAGCAAGCTGAAGTGGCAGTGGGCCGGCCATATCAGTCGTAGAACCGATGACCGTTGGAGTAGACGTGTTCTAGAGTGGAGACCGCGAATTGGCAAACGAAGCGTAGGACGCCCTCAGGCTAGGTGGAGCGATGATCTTCGCAGGGTGGCTGGTGGCAGCTGGATGAGAGTAGCCGAGGATTGCTATAGGCTGATGATGATGATGATGATCTAATTATGCAAACGAATGTCTAATCTAATCAGACAATTTTATGTCACAAGTATAATAATAACTACGTACAATCATCGTTGCCGTTAAATCTAAGGCCACAATCAAATAAATGTATAAGACGGCGACCTAAAATTTGCAATTCACGCTTGTAGGTAACTAAAAACCGGGCAAGAACGTGTTGGACCACGCACAGTGTAGGGTTCCGTAGCAAGAAGTAGGTATTTCAGTTTTAGACCGCAAATAAAAGCTATTTTTGCAGCTGGTAACTACAAATTAAAAAAAATCTGATATTTTCCTTTACCTGTGCCGTGAGATCTTGCTTTCATGATTCTAGGTCAACGGAAAGTACCCAAGTTTTGATTTGTTTGATCTGCACGTGTCAAAATATGCATATATAGCCGCATTTTTTTATTGTAGGAACTTAGGAGCTTGATTTTGAAAGCGCCAGGAAACCGTATGCCGAAGTATTTGTTATTAATTTCAACTTGATACAGGCCTTCTTGAGAAAAAAGATTTTGACAGACAGACAGGACAAAATTATAAGGGTTCTGTTTTTGCTATTTGGCTACGGAACCCTAAAAGAGACGTTTAGCGTTTTGGTTCATGCAACGGATTGTTTTCTTAACTATGGTAAACATTTTGAAATGTTTGATTGACCTTTTTATTGAGCAGTAAGGACTGGTGTCCTCAAACAATAGCCCCTTACTTATAAACGCCTCTTAACTTTAACCACTCATTAAATATACAACTATCCCTGTAATTTTTGGACAATGAACAGAGATGACAATTGACATAAGAGCTATTTAATTTAATCATCGTATATAAGTAAGGAGATAGATATTTTAATGTGCCTTATCTACGCTTGATCGCTTCAGATACTTCGATGGCATAGGTGCCTATTAACTCTTCTTAAAGATGCAAGGGGTATAAAAACATAGCTTTGATATTGGGGAGGGTACGTAAAGCTGAAGTTACATAAGGCCACGACGCGAACTGCAGTACATAAGCGATTAAAACATAATTAAAACTACACGTTTAAACTACGTTTCCAAATGAGATGGGCCTATAAGACAGCTTAAATGTAATGGTGACACAGCCGGCGATTCTCCCTATATGCGCCATAGAAATGCACCCAAGGACAAACCCCAGCTTGTGCAGAACTATGGCAAAACATGTGGAGAAAAACTACTTGGGCTATTGTGATGGGATGGTAGTGGACTAGGTTATGGGGAACTATGGGAACCTATAATGTTATACGCATACGTAAAAATGATGATATGAATGATGATGAATGGGCCCCCCATAAATAGTTGCTCGGGTCGCAACAAGGGTGCAACAAGAATGTGAGCGGCTGAATAGTGGAAAGGCTTTGTTGGACTTTAAACTCAGATCACTTGCTCCTTGAGGGTCTAGCATTTCTGGCCTGCCCACCACTTACGCTCAGCATCCACCCTTCGAGCAGAGTGTCTCAGAGTGCCTCCCTCCCTCTGTCCTCTCGAGCCACGGCTAGCTTTCTGAGGGAGCCTCCGGACACAATCTTGATGGAATAAAACACTGCGGAATGTTTGGAGAGGTGTATTTGTAACGTAGTTTATATAATTTCACTTTACAACTATTCACGGCAGTTAGAACGGTATAAAAACAATAACTGTATATTTAAGACGTTTTACTTACAATATTGCTCAAGCTTGATAAGTAATAATAATTTTTGTTAGTACTGCGGTTCAGCGGTCCACGACTGAAGACTTTGGAGACCAGACAAAGAATGGCAAAACAATGAAATAAATGCATAAAAATATGAGATGTTCTGATTTTGAAATTTAAAGTTCAAATCTAGAAGGATGGAGTGGATGGAGTGGCCAGTAATGGAAGATTGCCAGCACTAAATGATGAAAGAAGGATGACTCAGTCACAAGAGGAGCTCTGCTATAGCGACACCATTCTGGACGGCCAATGAAGGCAAGCCAGAGGCGAGGTTGATGTACCAAAAACCCGAACGAAGCGCTTTGATTCCACTTTCATTGTGAAAACCGCAAAACAATGGAATTCGCTGCCGGAATGGGTGTTCCCCGACAGTTACAATCTGGGTATCTTCAAGTCGAGAGTGAATCGGTTTCTTCTAGGCAAGCGTGCTCCATCGTAGACCGCATCATCACCTAACATCAGGCGAGATGGCGGTCAAACGCGAGCCTATTATTTAATAAAAAAAATAAAGGTACCTGTTCCTTGTCACCTCGTCCTATTACGGTGCCTTTTAGATATATCTATCCACTATATAGCAGTGGCAAGCCCGACTCATTTTTTTCGTTTTAGAGAGTACCTAATTATTATGTTCATTATTCATGGATGTGTGGCAGCTAGCATCGACTATCTGCGCGCGCGCCACCACAACGGGCTGGTACGCTTCACTGGGGAGGAGCTATGTGGCAGCTAGCATCGACGCACGTCCGCGCCTCTTGAGTGCGAGCATCAGACTACAGTCGGCGGTCGACGCGCAGTATTATAATATTACATAATTCAAACCAAATATTGTGTATATAGTTAGTGTCCTAAATAAAATCAATTCAATTCTGTTCTATTCTCGCACCTACTTGTTTCATTTCTACAACCTGACCTGCCTGGTAAAGATGTATGTGATTTTGCTTTAATAACGACATGAACTCACTTTATAGAAAATGGACGTAAATACCCTCCAAAGCCAAAAAAATACGTTGGGCTTACCCTCTAGGCACTCCACTGCTATATAGCTATATAGGTACTGTTATTTGAATACGATAAGTTAGTGTTGCGTATTGGCTGCTTCCACTTTCAATGTACGCACGGCTACAGATCAAGCTATACATTTCCAGTATAAGCTGATCTCGCATTGTATAGGATTTCCTTACAGTGAGAGGTCAGTGTAAACTGGGAATGTATAGCTTGATGTGTAGCCGTGTGTACCTATTTACATTTTCCGACATTGTGACGTCATTACACGTCGGTTTTGTTCAGTATGCTCTTTCTCTTTCAGTAACCACGTTTAAAGATTGGACTTACCTCGAGTTTGTTATCAGATGTCTATAAATACTTACACTATCGACTAACTAGTGTCATAATGAATGAGTTTACATACGTCTATAGTTTTGTCCTTTTTATTCGGCGATGGTGACAAATAAGCATACGGCTTCTCTGATGATAAGCACTTACCGTTGCATAAGAAACGCTTGTAACACCAAGTATCATATGCGCGTTACCGACCCTTTAAAATGAGGATTCACTGTGCCGACAGCATAAAGGACAAGGGGGTTCGCCACTGTCAACAGAGCGCATCCGCAGGAGCTCTGATGACCTTACTCACTACAGGAACACAACACTACCGAAGACGCGTTATTTGGCTGTGGTATTCTGTAAGGTGAAGATACTTCTCCAGTCGGACTGCTACAGGTTTGAGCAAGATATCCCGCTGTGCCTTACCTCTTTTAAAGCTTCGGGATGTTACAATAATACTTTGCCAAACCCGGGAATCGAACCCATGACCTTAGATTAGACTAACAAGTCACCCACTGACCTAAAATAACAATCATTATGATCTCTGTTTAAGAACTGTCCCACTGCTGGGCACAGGTCTTCTCTCAGAATGAAAATGGATAACCCATAGTCCACCACGCTTGCCAAGTGCGGGTTGGCAGACTTCACATACCTTCAAAAACTTTGTGGAGAACTCTCAGGCATGCAGGTTTCCTCACGATGTTTTCCTTCACCGTTAAAGCAAGTGATAATTAATTTCTAATACGCACATGATTTCGAAAAGCCAGCGGTGTGTGCCTCGGGATCGAACTCGAACCTTCGCCGTGAGAGGCACATGGTTATACCCTCAGATCATAGAACAAGGAGATGTGCCAAGGCGCTATCGAGCTTGATGCCTGATCTTGAGCAAATTGCTCATATTTTTTGCATTTGCTATGATGGCATATCTCCTTGTTTCTATGATCTGAGGATATACCCTAAAAAAATATGTTGCAATAAAACGAAGCTATTACACGCCAAAGGCTACAAAAACAATACATATACTTATAATAAACAGACAGAGTCAAAGCTAGTTTAAACCTAGTTTTATCACCAAAGACACATATTAACCAGAAATTGTTGGCATAAAGAGATATAACCGCTACTATATTTGCAGAACACACCTCACAAATCCTTAGCAAACTTTCTGATACATAATAAATATAACACTATTGTTTGGTATTACCTCATTCCTCTAAGAATGGTCCTTTGGTTCACTCATAATATTATATACCGACAGTTAGATATACGGTATACTAAAATAGTTATCTGAATTTAAAAAAATTAAGATGGTGATAGCTAGGAGTGAGACGGAGACGTCAACGGAGGTGAGGAGAGAGGAGATTCCCCATGATCACCTGTTCAAGGTCACGGGATTATCTTCCACGAATCTGGAGAAGTTGGCTCAAGGTATGTTGTGATATTTCGGGAGCTGTGACGTCAGGCTGTCGATTGAGTGTTTTGGTTAGCATGTTTTGAACATATCTCGTGAAAGGTTTGGCAGAGGTGTATAGTACCTACCTCAGATCATAGAAACAAGGAGATATGCCATCATAGCAAATTAGTACGAGAACAACTGATGCCACTTTTAGTAAATTTTTCGACACAATGACGCGCATAATTAAGCGCTCCTTGTGAATAAAAAGATCTCCCACGCATTAAACATTCCGCACCCCCTCAATCTAACACTGTTAATCGTCACTCAACACTAGCACTAAACTAAAACACTGTATTTATACCATCGATCGTGTTCCGTTCGTCGCCAGCGCGTACGTTTTTAGTATGAGCAATTTGCTCAAAATCAGGCATCAAGCTCGATAGCGCCTTGGCAAATCTCCTTGTTTCTATGATCTGAGGTACCTACACTCACCTTTTGCCAGTTATGTTTAAGTCCCATATAATAACCGGGGATTAATCCTAACTCTGGACTACTACTGATTTCCTGATAGAAAATTAAATAGCTGGGCTTCGAACCCAGGACCTTTACGTTCAGCAGTCGCTTGCGACCGCCAGACCAACGAGACATGATTTAAAGTTTGATAAAAATTGGTCTTGAGATGAGTGAAATGTTGCTTTTAAAAAATAGGACCTGCCGGCCTAGCATGACCACGATAGAAACGGGTTTTGTCTACATAGAAATAGACAAAGTGACAGATTGTAGAAACATTTCTACGTTTTATGAATGAAATCTGTCACTTTGTCTATTTCTATGTAGACAAAACCCGTTTCTATCGTGGTCATGCTAGGCCGGCTGAACGAAAGAGATCAAATATGAATATTCTACAGCAGTGGTGGCCCAGTGGTAGCGGCTTCAACTTACAAGTTACTAGGTTGTGGGTTCAAATCCCGACAGACGCACACTTTGTGCAATTTGTTTCATCACCACTGCTCTAAAAACGGTGAATAAAAACATCGTGAGGAAACCGACATGTCCTAGAACCAAAAATTTGACGTGTGACGTCCACCAACCCGCACTGGGCCGGGGCCCGCGTGGACTACGGCGCACTCCTTCTTACAGAGAGGAAGCCTAGTCCCGATGATTTCTTTTAAATTAAAGTGATATTATCAGAAAAACCTTAAAAACAAACGTTCCTTGTTATTGTTGTTATTCAAAATTAAATCCATCAATTAGAAACTCATTTTCAAAGACCTTGAGTACCTGAAAGTACCACATAAAATGGTGTCATTATATATTAAAATTAACCAGCGCTAATAAAACTGAAGTGAGTGACATTTATTGGTTAAAGACGAAGAGACGTGCATTACTGGCTCGGTTCCAACAATTTGGGTTAAAACCAGACTTGTATGAGACGTTTTTGTTTTGATCGTCACGAATATTGGCGTATTTTAGCGAGAGATACACTCGCTAGCAACAGATCCGGGTCATCAATTTTATCATCAGTCGATAAACTTTCACTACTGGATATAGGACTGGTCCTGGGTCGAAGTAAGGGAGGGATTTAAGAGAGGTAGGGCATAGCGGGCACATATAACATATTACTGTGCGCCTGCCACACACTCGACGAGTGGCATGGGAAGTAGCGAGGAAAGGAGGCAGAGACATAGTGTGGCAACATTACTCATCATGCCACACGTCATGCTCCTCGTCGTCTCTCTCTCTCTCTCTCGTCTCGTCCGGCAGAGAGGGCAACATCGCGGCAAATCACGGCAGCGCGAGGAGCATAGCGATGAGCAGCGCAAGGAGCATAGTCTGGCAGGCGCACTACGTACAGATGCATCATCTTATACAAAGAAAAGTGATTACCGTGGAATGGGGTGACTTTGATCAACTTTAAAATTAAAAAGCATTTTTCTCCTGAAATATGAGAGCAAAAAAAATAAAATAAAAATTCAAATATCGGTTTTGTTTATTCTGTCTATTTCTTGAATAAAAATTATATTTTTCTTATTATTTTTGGAGAAAAAAAATAAAATGTCAGTGATCAATCTTAAACTATGATTGGGGTTACTTTGATACCTCCCTTTTTTTCTACGAAAATCGTAAGTAACCGTAACAAGAAACAAAATACAAAAAAAAAATGAAATTCGTCCGTAGGTTTAGGATTTACAATGTTTTTTATGTTTTTGGGGTTACTTTGACCTTGGAAAAACAGTAATAATTAAGTTTTTGTATCTTTGGACATAATTTCGCAGTATATAATAATAGGAATATTCGGAAAATGTAATTTAATTATACTGTTCAGATGCTCCACGTAACGTCAATCGGTTTTCAACCACTTCTGTTACCGCCTGATTTAAAATCTCTCCAGTGTAGTTCCAGTATTTTTGGGAACCTAAACGCTTTTTACATATTCTTGACATGATACTAAAGTAAAAAAAAAAACATGTTGGTTAATAAGAAGACTAAAAATCGATGACTGATCAATGATCAAAGTAACCCCACATGGGTGATCAATGACACCCCGTGCAGAATATGCCGCCAAAAAACCAATGATCGTCAAGCTATGATTAGCAATAAACATTGATGTTATAGGTCAATAAATTTCTGATCTGATGAAGTTCATACAATTTATGTCTTTGTGAAACTCAAATTTGTAGCTTATAAGTTACACAGGCTATTAAAATTACATAAAACTTTACTTACATATTTTGCATTATTTTTTCGTCAACCAGCAAGGATCAACCCACTGGGACTAATCATACGTTGACAGTGACGTTCAATGCCGCTAATTGTAAAAAAATAATCGGAAGAATGCGGTCAGATTTCGTACAATTTGAGTTTTATTACGAAACGAAGTTTTTATCAAAGTTACCCCAGGAATCAAAGTAACCCCATTCCACGGTACCGTAACTCGGGCTTTGCTCGGGCTATACATTTGCAGCCAGCAGTGGGAAAGTTTATAAACAGAGCTGATATTATGAAAATAAATAAGTACGTAATATAAATAAATACGTACGTTATAAATAAATACGTTAGTAATAAGTAGTAAGTGTTTTAAGCTTTCACGGTTTGTCTCTAAATTTAAAATGTCACTTACGGGATATCTTCCGTGAACTCAAACAAATCAATAATCACGGAAGATATCCCGTAAGTGACATTTTAAATTTAATAAATAAGTAATTAAAAGCTGCTTTACGTTAAACGCTTTTTATTCCATTGAATTGTATTCATAGTTTATGAAGAAGATAGTAAAAAGAAGATAATACAATTTTAATGACTGACCCAAATTCAATGCTTGCGAGTGTATTTTGTTTTTGCATTGCAAAGTCAGACAGTTTTTTCTAATGTTTAGGTTGAGTATAATTTGGCAATGAATATACCACCCGTTCTTCATCTGTTGCTGTCGTAAAAGGTGGACATTTCGACAAGAGGATAAATAGCTATTAACATATCTACTACCGTAATTATAACTCTAACAAAATACTTTGAATCTAGACTTGTACTATTGCTTTTCATTATCTTGCTGCACTCAGGATTCTAGACTTAACTCAATCCTACTTCCTACTACGAGTAAATAATAAATACGAAAGTTTGTGAGGATGGATGTTTGTTACTCTTTCACGCAAGAACTACTGAACGGATTTTGATGAAACTTTACAGTAATATAGCTTCTACATCAGAATAACACATAGGTTAATTTTTATTCCCAAAAACGCGGACGAAGCCGCAGGCGGTAACTATATAGTCGTTAATAATTCTCGGGATTCACTATGGCGTCCGTGACATAAGATACTGCTTTATCCCCTTAGTGATCTACTATTAATCCCAGAAGCTTAGGCAAATGTGTCATATTACACCCACAAAAAGTCCCTACTACACTATATCAAAATAATAACCCCTCTTTCCTCAAACCACCTCATCATTCTTCCAGACCCTGAACCGTCAGACTTCGAAGATGCGATAGCGGCGACAGGCTACGGCAGGTTCAACGTGGCGATGATGCTGTGCATCATCCCAGCGTTCTGGAGCGCTGTCTCCGTCACCAGCTCCACCAGCTACATCTTCACGAGGGCGCAGTGCGACATGGGGCTGAGTCTGTTGGACATGGGGACTATCTCCGCCATGACTTATGGGGGTAAGGTTTTGTAGACAGAACGCTCTTGGATGAAATAAGGGGTGTTGAAAAAGATGGCCAAGGATTTATAATGAGTCAAAGAATTTATTTCAATTAGACTAACTACGCTCAACAATATTTTTTTTCGCCTGTGTGTGCAAAAAGTACTGAACGGATTTTGATGTAATTTTCACAGTTTGGTAGCTTGGGATCTAACTTAAAATCTAAGCCACATTTCATCTAATTCCGATGGGAAGAACCAGAGATACAGCTTGACCTCTTCGTAGTACTTGCCACTCTACACTAAGCAGGTCATTTAAAATGGTCATTTTATGGTAGCATGGCAAAATTCTAGTTTTATATATATGATGGCAAATAAGCAGACGGCCCGCCCTGATGGTAAGTGGTCGCCATCACCTGCGGACATCTGCAATACCAGAGGCATCGCAGTTGCGTTGTCCACCATAGAGACAATGAAATGTCTCAATTCAAGCCTACTTCAAACTTACGGGGGTGTGTCACTATTTTGAATACCAGTAACAATACACACCCTCATTACAAGCAATAAATCTAATCTTATCATACTAATTAATTTAAGTACGTACATTGATTTTCAAATCATCACGTGATCTATCACGACATCAGATCATAGAAACAAGGTGATGTGCCACTACACTTTTTTTATGTGTGGGAAATCTTTTTTTTACAACGCTAAACTGTTCTAAAAGTGGCGACAGTGGTTCCCGTACTAATTTGCTATGATGGCATATTTATCTCCTTTTTTAACCGACTTCAAAAAAGGAGGTTCTTTATTTATGATCTGAGATCACGACCCAGCACAATGTTAATTAGTTACTAACTGCGCAACAACCATCACCTTGTTGTCTATTTGTAAAAATCCTACAAAATACTATGAATTCGCTCAGGAAATGTTTTGTTTACCACAACAACAAAGAAAATTATCAATAACATGAACCATCTATAAATATTTTTCTACTAGGCGGTGTAATTTGCAACAAATAAATAATATACAGTAGGATCACTCTATAAGTCTTTGAATGCCGTGGCAGTCACCGGTGACCGACAAACGTGAGCGTGAGTGGTGAGCGTGTCGTTCAAAGTGTTAGGTAATTGTGATAGAAAGGCACCATGACACCAAACCAAATAGTTCGATTCCAACTCCACTGTGAGAACTGCCAAACAGTGGAATACGCTGCCAGAGTGCGTGTTCCCCGATAGTTACAATCTGGGTGTCTTCAAGTCGCGAGTGCATTGGTTTCTTCCAGGCAAACGTGCTCCATCGTAGACCGCATCACCGCTTAACATACGAGATGGCGGTGAGACGCAAACCTATTATGAAATAATAAAATAAAAACAAATAACTCTGCAGCAGTGATAGCCTAGTGGTTTAACCATGTGCCTCCCACGGCGAATGGTTCGAGTTCGATCCCGAGACATACACCGCTGACTTTTCGAAGTCATGTGCGGATTAGAAATTAATTATCACTTGCTTTAACAGTGAAGGAAAACATCGTGAGGAAACCGGCATGTCCTAGAACCAAAAAAATCGAATATATGTGACGTCCACCAACCCGCACTGGGCCCGCGTGGTGAATTACGGCCCACTCCCTCTCTCAGACAGAGGAGGCCTGTGTCCCAGTAGTGGGAACATTATAAGCTGATTATGCTATGCTTATGCTAAATAACTCTGATACGTCATGATCGTCTTATTAACCCAAAGATGTTCACTACAAGACATAACCCTCCCCAAGTATGACCACTAGCCACAAAGTCTTGTACTCGCTTTGTTGAAAGAAAACCGTGAAAAACTTTGAAAACTATTCTAGTGCACCTTCTGAATATATTTTTGTAATATCACCGCTTGATAAACAAAGTCTCTGTTTGTTGTTTTTTAAACAAGCGTGTGATGTGGCGTGGCTAATCTCATAACAGAAACATTGTTTTTGGACAGTTTTTGGTAGCACATGCGCACGATAAGATATAACTTCCGTGGTGTAGTTTAACTTTTGATGTCCTGGAATCTTCTACAGGAATGCTTACTTTACTAATTATTTATTAACTTAACAAAAAGGCTTAATATAGTTCTCATTTCTGAGTTTTCTTTAACTATTTGAGATCTTAATTATAATTTTATTATTACCTATTGGTTGCAAGTTGCAACCTTGTGCGTTAGATGATTTAATAACACTATAAATTATTTTATGTGACTATAATTTAGGGTTTCCGTCCATCTTCCACATAATTATGAAAAATAATAATCATAGAAGAACAAACAGATAAACGCTGCTGCTAATTCATATAATACACAATTTTACGCAACAGGGTGGCCTCCTTGATGCGTTTCGCGCGAGACAGCTCTAGCGGCCTCCTAAACACCATTATATACAGAGTTGACTGTCCGGTGGTGCGGCACTGGAATAGCCTACATATGGGGTCTAGACCAGCGCTATTTAACATAAGATAACTGGTACTAACCCAATAATATTCAAATATTTAAATGTAATCATTATGCGTTATTTAATATGGATGTAATGTCTGAATTAAAATATAAAATAAAATAAATATAAAAAAAACTTTCTTAATTTTACGTCTGTCGAACGGTTAGACTTGAAGGCGTGATCAAGTTCAAATTCAGATTTAAAAAATGAATGTCAACATACATATCTAAGACAACCCTAAAAACGCCCGCCCTTCATCGCTTCCTAGTGTTTTATAAGACAGCCCTAAAAACGCCCACCCTTCATCGCTTTTATCATTTTAGCTGCGATTATTCAAAGTGGGCTAAGGATAATAATGTCTTAGGTTTTCACAATTAATACAAATTATAATAAAGCAAGTTTAAACGTAAACTTGTTTAATTATAATGTGGGGGAATTAGCACTTTTTGAACGTCAAAATACATAAGACAGCCCTAAAAATGTTTAAAATGGTTTAAAATGCCAAAAGCAGCAAGTCTCGTGCAAATACAGTAAACTAGATCATGTGTGGCGGTCATAAGGTGACCTTTTTAAGCCCCAGACTGTTGTAGTAACACTAATAAGGCCCTGATAACACTGTAAACATAAGTTTCATAAACATTTCAATTGACACACTATTGTGCCGGTAAATATGTACCCACATCACCTGTTTCTGTCATAATCACAGTATTACACAAACAACATAGAGCCGTGCAGTTTCCACTCAAATATTTAGCTAGTGACGTCAGCTGTTATGTAAAATTAGTTTTGTGATTAATTTCTTGTTTGCATTGTTACTATTTTAGTGATACGATTGTGGTTACAGTATCAGGGGAAACTTGTTACTTTTAGTACCAAGAACAGAAACGAACATTTCCACGGCCTCACAGAAAGCCGGTGTAAAACGACGCTTGCGTCGTATCGCCGAGTGAGTGAGGGTACCGGAGGCCCAACCCCCCCCCCCCCATGGCGCAGTTGATAAATCCATTGTTGTGGGGGGGCAAAACTGCGCCGCTCAACAATGCCCAAGGCAAGAGCAGTTTTTGAAAGGCCGGCAACGCACTTGTGACTCATCTGGTGTTGCGAGTGTCCATGGGCGGCGGTAATCACTTACAATCACGTGATCCGTCTGCTCGTTTGCCTCCTATAATATATAAAAAAAAAAGAAAACGGTGCGCACTTTGTTTTGAAGAATTAGTTTCATCACCTTTACCAACGGTGAAGGAAAATTTATATCGTTACCGAATCGCCATGCCTTAAAATAATAAACCGGACAAGTGCGAGTACGACTCGCGCCCTGAGGGTTCCCTACAAACTTAATTATTTATGTAGATATAAAATATTCCACTAGAAATATGTAATAGCGCCATCTATGAGCAGATGCTTCCATCCGTTAGGGGTTTTGCCTTGGACAGACGGAATACAAAGTGATTTTATAAAGGTTCCGTTTTTCCTTTAATCCCTTGACGCCCACCAACCCACACTGGGGCCTTGTAGTGGGTTATGGCCCACTCCGTCTCACAGATAGGACGCCTGAGTCTCAGCAATGGGAACTATTATATTCCCACTGCTGAGACTGATAACAAGGGCTGATTACTTCTGATTATGTAAAACGGCCACTTTGCCCGCGACTTCGTCCGCGTGTCCCACAGGAACTGTGCATTTATTTGGGATAAAAACTAACCTATATTACTCAGTGATAATTTAGCTCTCTGCTGGTGAAAGAATTTTTAAAATCGGTCCAGTAGTTTTGGAGCCTATTCGGTACAAAGAAAAAAATCTTTCCTCTTTATAAGATTAGTATTAGATTATGGTCTAAATATGAGTTTTAATAATTTCGTTGTAAAATCTAGAAAATTTATACGTTTATACACAGTGTAGTCGATGGCTTGCATATTTACAATCTTTTACTGAGTGTAAGACTAAATTAAATATAATATATTATTAATTTAATTTTGTGGTAGACATTTTGACCTACCTCCTTACTCGACTGCTGTTTTTTTTAGAATCTGAGTCAAAATATGCGAAAAAGAAAAAAACAATAGAATCTTATAATTTGATATGAATATCAAAAATATTGTCGAAAACAAATTACTATTACACCTGACCTGCTTACCTCAAATTACTCATAAATTCTTGCGCAACTATTACCTACTCAGAACACAATGATTTCTTTCGCTCTCAAAAACAAAGCAGAAACAAATAACATGTTATTTGTTATTATTACATTACGCACTTTCCTCTAAAATATTCAAAATTCAAAAAAAATTCAAAAGACATTTATTCAAACTGGGCTAAAGTCAATTAGCACTTTTTGAACGTCAAAATATACATAAGACAGCCCCCAAAAACGCCCGCCCTTCACCGCTTCCTAGTGTTTTAGCTGCGAAGAAGAAACGGCGCAACAAACTCCGCATGGGCAGAGAGCCAGCTACAGTTAATTGTGTTGTCAATTCAAGAGAAATTGGACAAATAAATTAAATGTGTTGTTAAAAACATCTTGAGCTACACAGTCCAGCTTCTGAGAGAATGCGTTCTTGACAGTTTGTGATTGTACAGGCGACGAAACTTTGAAGTGGAAAATATTTTACGATTAAAAATATTTACAGCGTTTATATCCACTATGCATACTAATTTAACTTAAACTCTTATAACATCAACCTACAATAGACTAAAACAGTTTAGTGCTAAATTAATCAAGTGTCAGGAACGCATACTCTCAGCGGCCGGACTGTACGTCATTTGGTCGTAGACCTTCGTAGCAACGGCGTAGGCTCTAAAAATAAATTATGTGCCTTCAACGGCTTCCATGGCTTTCAAACCAGGACATAGCAACGGTGACTGGAATAAAAATGGCAGTACGAGCTTCCCAAAACGAGTTTAATTAAACAAGAGAACTCTCAAACGTGTATATTGTATAATTATATGCTACGTCATTGGTCAAGTCGTAGCCCCTCGCGTAGCAACCGCGTAGCTAATCTTGTGATCCCGCATTCAATCTATACATATTATTAAGCTAAAGAGTTTGCTAGTTTGTTTCAACGCGCTAATCTCTGGAACTACCAGTCGGATTTGAAAAAATCTTTTTGTGTATGATAGCCAGATTTCAGTTCAGTATAGGTTATTTAACATCACGCTACGATCCTTAGGAGCTAAGCAACGAGGGTGAAACTGTGGGGAACAGCTAGTATTCTGATAAGACCATAACAAAACATTTTAGGAATTTATGTTCACGATGGGTTCGCCTTCAATCACATAGGAACTTATTGCTATGCCTGTAGTGTGCCTTTGAGGGTCGTAGGCTGTTTCTAATATATTTAGTCCCAGGACTATGAGATTCACGACCCTAATATAGGCATTGGGTTTTTAAACTACCCACCTTTAGTACAAGAACTACTTGACCTTCTATTCTATTAGGTATATTAACGCTTCAGCTACACACGGCTACATTAATTGCTTATCCTCCCCCTTTTTTTTGAGGATGGGAAATCATCAAATGACCCCTCCCGCTCTGGGCAGAGCGAAAGGGAGTGTCAGACTCTTACTGACTAAAACCCACCCGTGTTCCTTCCTTAGCCCTTTTTTCCGGCTCAGCGGTATCCCTTTCGGACATTCCCGCTTTTCCGGCAGGTTATCCTCCCCCTTGACAAATATTTTTGCATGATTTTGTAGGAGCCCCTCGTGTCGTGTCTGTACGTAACAATGAATAATTATTTCGTTCAATGTTTCAGGCATGATATCCTCGGCGATGGTGTGGGGTTTCCTATCAGACACCCTGGGCAGGAAGCAGATCATGGTGTGGGGTTTCTTCTGCTCCGGTCTGGTGGAGATGACGGCAGCCATGAGCCAGAACTTCGCCATGCTGCTGGTGACCAGGTTCGCCAGTGGATTCCTGTAAGTAACAATGTACTTTTATGAGGATTCTAAAAATCTCTGGCGTCGGGGTTTTTTTTTATATGGAGATGGTGGCAATCAGGCGTACGGCTTGCCTGATGGTAAGCGGTTATCGTAGTCTATGAAACACTGAGTAACATGTGCGCGTTGCCGACCTTCTAAAATGAGAATTCGCTGTGTTGACAGCTAAGGGGACAAGCAGGTCCCCCGCTGTCAACAAAACACATTCTCAGGAGCTCTGGCGACCTTACTCACCATAGGAGCACACTACCGAAGAGTGGCGTTGTATTCTGTAAAGTGGTGGTACTTCTCCAGTCAGGCTGCTCCAAATTTGAGGAAGATAACCAGCTATGCCCTATACACAATCGTCTACAATATTTTTTTCTTGATAATTATTAAAGACTTCCTCGTTGGTGCTGAGTATGCTCGGATCGGGCAATTATTGGATTCTTTCTCTTCCATACAAAAATACCCATAACAATCAACAAAGTGTATGGAACAGTTGAATCTTTTTTCGTCATTTCAAGGTTGGTCACGTAGTTAATCCAGTAATTACAATCAGTTTAATACAAATATAATGCAAGTTATTGTAGATATGCCTGCAGAGAAATCTTCTGAATTACCACAAAAAATTATTTTCTGTTTACGTCAATTGGTCGCACTTATTATGATGGCACACACTTTTATGAGGGTACTTAACTAATAAAACTATTATAGAACGAGCTTTTAGTGTTCCTATTGTGCCAAATAAATGCAAGAACATATCTACTATATAAAAATAAGTCGGGTTTTCCTTCCTGACGCTATAACTCCAGAACGCACGAACCGATTTCCACGGTTTTGCATTCGTTGGAAAGGTCTCGGGCTTCGTGAGGTTTATAGCAAAGAAAATTCAGGAAAAATTCAACAGAAAAGCGGGAAAATCTGGTGGCGAAACGGAGTTCGCCGGGTTTGCTAGTTATTTATAAAAATACACATCAGTCATTAACTGCTGATACATGTTCTAAAAAAATGTTAATAATACTTAAAATTCATGATTACATACTTTCCAAGGAATTTTGAAAAGAAGTACCACCGTACACTTCTTCAGCCATTATGAAGTTTATTTTAAATTCTTTTTAAATTTCGGCTTGCCACGGACAGACGGACGACAAAGTGATCTTATAGGTCCTGTAAGGGTTCCGTTTTTCTTTTTGTGGTACGGAACCCTATATGACCGTTTGTGAGACTCAAACCTCTGTAAGAAGTGACCCGTAATGCACTACGCGGGTTCAGTACGTCATGGTGAATCTTCAAATTCTTGATTCTAGGACATACCGGTTTCTTCATTTGGTCTTCGGTTGTTACTGTTTTTGGTACAACAAATTGCACAAAGTCCCCAAACTAGGCAAGCCTGTATCTTGGGTGTCAATAGTTGTGATATATCTATCGATAAACATTAGCCATGGTTGATAAATAATAATTCAGTAATTTTTCTAACAAAGAAAGAGAAAAAAAAACAAATCTTAAACTTAAATGCAAAGCAAACTCACCCACACACAATTGCGTTAGAATAACTCTTATTCTAACGCAATTGTGTGTGGGTGAGTCAATGCGTGTGAGGGTGTTTTGTAAGTGAGAGTGTGTGTGTGAGTTGGTGATAGGAATAGAAAGAGGAATAGAATAGGAAATAGAATATGTAGGTAACGAAGATTTTAAAACTTTAAATATTCATACACCACAAATTTTAGACTTATGTAAGAATTTAGGTTAGGTAGGTACTAAAAGTATCTAGATAAATATAATTATAATATTATATGCTAGCTACCTCTTGCAGTTTCACACGTATTCTATGTTTCCTACATTATGTACCCGAATAAAACATGTGTGTTTATGTAAGACAGTGTTTATTATATGTGCCAAACATTCAAATTCATTCTTTATGCGTGTTTACTTAATAAACATCAAACATCTTCACAAAACTTTCAAGTGGAAAATATTGTCTGCCAATGTTCAAGGCAATACCCAATGAAAAAGAAAAGGAGATGCGTTTGTTTTAGTTTGGTGTGAGTAACGAATATCAGTGTTAGATTGAGCGTGTGCGGCAATTTTAATGTGTGGGAGATCTCTATATTTACAAAGGAGCGTTTGTAGTTCTTTGAAAGGGGCGAAACTCCTTTAAACACTGCTTTAAAAGTGGCGACAGCCATTCCCGTACTGATTTGCTATCCTAACTAATATTATAGATAAATGCGAGAGTTAGTTTCTTTGTTACCTTTTCACGCCTAAATCACTGAACCGATCATCATGAAATTTTGCATATACGTTGTCAGGGGTATAGAAAAGGACATAGGATACCTTTCATTTAAAAAAAATACTGTTCTCGAGGGAAGGAACAATAACTTTTGACGGTCACAATATGGTAGTGGCCTACTATTAAAAAAGTACAAATAAATTATTTTATTTCAAAGAAGGAATAGACACAACAAAAAAAGCAAAAGCAAAAATAATAATTTATCACAAAATGGAAAACATAGACGCTTTTAAAGTTTTTGGAGGGAGTATTGCTCCGTCTTTGTCGCGCAAAGCGGACGTAGGTGGTGCTACGTCATTAGTAGGTAGTGCCGTCCGTGTCTAGCAAATCATTTTAAAACGCTTATAACTTTGCCAATTTTGTAGATGTTTCATCGGTTTTTTTGGTGTTAATTGTCTTTTTTCAAATAGTTTACAGATTCACAATAAGAAAAAAGTAGTTAACATCCCTATTGCTTTAGGCTGCTAGATGGCGCTACGTGTGTCACGCGGACGTAGTCGCGGGCAATGTGCTAGTAATGACGTAATTCCCTGTTTCCATGAGCTGAGGTCATAGTTGTTCTGTTAAGTTCAATATCACCAATGACATGGCCATGGTAGTAATTTCATCTTCCATCCTTCCAGTTTCAACGGTCCCTTCGCGGTCCTCATCTCCTACTTAGCAGAACTCCATCGGACAGAGCTGAGGGCGCGCGTGATCCTCTTGACGTGCCTCTTCTATACCTTCGCCAACACCACTCTCCCTCTGCTGGCCTGGGCTATCTTGACCCAGGACTGGGAGTTCCATATATTTGGCGATAATATTGGTAAGTAATTTATTAGAAGGATAGTTAATTTTAGTCTTCGGGAACAAGCAATCAGTTAACTTATGGCTGAGAGAAAATACTTGAGATGGATACAATACCGAAGAAGAGATGCACCGAGTTAAGATTGCATGTTCTTCTCCATAGGAATTTACGATTTAGAGACATGTGTAGGACCGTCATAATCTTATAAAACAATACACATATCGATTCTGAACCATTCCTAAAAAGGCTGATCATTGAAAACTAACCCGATATACTTTAGTGCACCACATCGTGGGATACAAACGTGATGTATTGTTTTAAAGTTCCATGGTTATTGACGTTAGTAGAATAAACTATGTCGGGATTTACACCATGTATCTGTATATTTTTGAGACTCCGATATTATTTACTAGTATCGATCGAACTTAATAAACGAACTAGACGGAGGGTAGACCGCTTCGTCTGCCAATAACATCTACCCGCACGTAACAATCGACAGTTCTTCCGTGATCATGGCGCATGCAACTGCGCCGAAATATCGGAGTCTCAAAAATAAACAGGTACATGGTGTAAATCCCGACATAGTTTATTCTACTACAAACGTGATGTTATATTTGTAACTCGACAAATATATAAAGCTAAAGGTAAGACATTTCAAAAACATCTGAAACAGCCAGGGTTTGAACCCGCGACCTCTGCCGTACCGTGGCCAGCGCTCTAACCAACTGAGCTACTGTGTCTCCGCCTGAATCAGTTGAAGTTTGAAATCCCTTGTAATACGCCTCTTCTGAGCGTTGGTGACATTTAAATAAATAAATAAATCATTTATTGGTGACATCTATCAGAGACTAATTACAGACTCCAACTCAATGCTTCTAACTTTGCAGTTAGATTTCAAACAACTGATTCAGGCGAAGACACAGTAGCTCAGTTGGTTAGAGCGCTGGCCACGGTACGGCAGAGGTCGCAGATTCAAACCCCGCCTGTGTCAGTTGTTTTTTAAATGTCCTAAATATTTAATAACATTAAGACATGCATAACATGGTTTTAACATGTTTAAAATTCGCAAAAATATACATTTATGATGTATAAAACTTTCTTTTCTTTAAACATTCCAGTTATCCATTCTTGGAACCTGTTCCTGTTCGCTACGGCCCTGATGCCGCTCCTCACCGGCGTATCATTCCTGTGCCTGCCGGAGAGCCCCAAGTTCCTCATGTCTAGGGGAAGGAACGAGGAAGCTATGGCCGTCTTCAGGATTATCTACAAAATGAACACTGGGAATCCGACTGAAGAATATCCGGTAAGTAAGCATGATGCAATTGATAGAAACCTATCAAAGCAACTTTTATTGAAAGTCTTAGGCCACGGCCGCACCAGTACGCGCGACGCGACGCGACGACGGCGGCGATTTCGTGAAAACAACTTCATATAAACATATCTATGTCAGTGCGGCCGCACTGCAGAAACGACAAGCGAAATTTATTTGTTCAGGAAATCGCCGTCGCGTCGCTGTCGCCGTTCCGGTGCGGCCGTGGCCTTAATCCAAAAGGTTATTGAACCCTGTCAAAGCAACTTTTATGGAAGTCTTAAGCCAAAAAGTTATTGAGCCTGTAAGCACCATGAAGCTCAGATTGCTGTTCTTGATTTAGTACCAAGCCCCATGCATTTATTGAACGTCTCCTTTCAGGTGAAAGTCCTAGTTGAGGAGAAGAATGAGCAGCAAGGCAAAGGCCTCGCAGCACTGAGGGGGGGCTGGGCGCAGCTGGCACCGCTGTTCAGGCCGCCTCACGCCAAGTGGCTATTCCTAATGTGCAGCATCCATATGGGCTGTATGTTCGGGTAAGTTACCATACACAAGAAATCAGTGATCTCCTTATTTTCGGATCAAAAGACCAATTAATATTTTTGCAGGGGCTTGTGGCTAAATGACAGCCGCGCTGATCGATAGATCTACGAGGTTAAGCTGAGCTTGCCGCGGTCAGTCTGTGATTGGGTGACCGTACGTCAAGAGCCCTCCGTGCCTTGGAGAGCACGCTAAACAATCGGTCCCGGTTGTCATAGGAATATCTTTGACAGTCTTACGGGTATTCAGGAGTCCAAAAAAATACTGACTACTGATTTAACTTTTAATAATTGAGTGGTGGAGGTCAGATGGCAGTCGCTCCACGTAAAATATTGATATTCAGCCGCAACCAGTTAGACTGGAAGCAGACCCCAATCTAGTTTGGGAAAGGGCTGGGCGGATGAGACCAATCAATGTTTTTCCGACCAATGTGCACTTGGACAGCCCTGTCGTTTCCCCCTTTTAAGTCCTAAAGGGTGATTAGATAGACAATCTATCTCAGGCATTGCAGGCAGTCAGTATTGCAGCTTAAAAATCTGACAGATGATCTAGTTTAGTGCTGCAACTATGCGTGGATTTCAATTAAAATAATGATTTGACACAGAACTTTTAATCGTCTTGAGACATCAGATTCATTCTTATATCGTAAACAAGTGTCCGACGTACCACATTGTCATATTATTACAACATCTAACTTCGAACTGGTTTGTCGATAGCTGTTAGCAGATGAAAGCAGAATAACCTAACTGTCATACAGTCATTATTATGTGGGTCAATGGTATGGTCTCGCGTGGTTCCAAGCGGTTTAAACACTAAATTGCTGGGAACGGTTAAAGTGTTATCCAGCTTATAATTGTTACCATCAGCTAATTAGTACGTGACAGTATTGAGGACAGACCGTTCCAGACTTATCGTGCGTAACACTAGTATGAGATACAATTTTAGAATAGCTGGTGACCAATTATAGCAGCGCCCTTAGAAACACCTACTTTAGCTTTGAGCATTTCTTGTTATCCCATAACCCCATTATTGCTCTTTGTCGATATTCATCAGGATTCATCATCATCATCGTTTCAACCAAAAGACGTCCACTGCTGGACATAAGCTACCCCAAACGTCACTATATTGACCGGTCCTTTGCTTTTCACATCCAGTGGATTTCTGCGATCTTCACCAGGTCGTAGATCCGCCTTAACTTTATCTTCCTTCCTACGTTGACGTTAGATTTTGGGTTACCCATTAGATATTTGATAAATTACATTTCAGTGCCTGGGCGACCGAGCTTCGCAGAGATGACACCTATAAACTTGGAAAGTAAAACATTATCTAGATACAAAATTTCATCCAAATCGCGACTATCTTTAAGACTAGTGACAAGATGACATTAGATCTTCTTACCTGCCTATTTATTCTGTATCGACAAGCCGCGTGATATTACCGCGAGAACTGCCACTTTGTTTGCGAACGTTCGAGGGACAATCTCACCGTAACATTCTCCCTCGCTCCTCCCCTCCTTGATAGCTTCATTGAAAATCACATCAAGCTCATTTGTGATTTAATCAAATTACTTTTCATTCGCAGCTCCAACACCATTCGTCTCTGGTATCCTCAACTGGCAGCCATGATCAGCAACGACGCCAAAGGTCTCTGCTCAGCCATCGCACCATCTGCCACGGCGGTAGCAGTTGATGACGTGTGCGTTCCCATTGTTGCTGATATGCTGACGTACCTCCAGAGTGCTGCAGTTGGAGCCGGGTCTGTGCTCACGTATGGGATTGGAGGGGCATTGGTCAATAGGTAAGATATTACATTCTGATATGATATTACCTTAACTCTATACAGGAAATTACCTTTACCATCATTAGTAAGACCATCGTAGTCAATACATTCGAGCGCACCGAACTATCCGCTATTTCGTAACGTTATCGCTGAAGTGGCGGATTGGGCTGTCTGTGGTACGAATCTGTTGCGTCTTCACCTCGCTTTAAACTAGCTTGCAAATCGCCACTGTGATAAAGCCCTCAGTACTTAAACAAAATTCTTTCAGATGTGGCAAGCGGCTCGTCTCAGGGTTCTGCAGCATCGCCAGCGCGTTTTTGATCATGCTGCTTCCATTCTTGGGCACCAGCGCGTACGCCGTGGTTGCCATGGTTACCACCGCGCTAGCCTTCACTTCACTCTGTGGCGCCTCACTGTCCAGCACCACTGTAGACTTATTCCCGACTTCGCTCAGGTAAGAGTTTGATACAATATCCCCCTTACTTATAAACGATGATTACATTAAACAGCTCTTAAGTTCTGGTTCTATATTTCCTGTTTACATTTTAAATGAATTCAATTTATCCGTTTCATTGAATTGTCTCAATGTAATTTCAGAGTAATGGCGATGGCGACGTTCCTCATGAGCGGTCGTTTAGGCACCATCACTGGCACGGTCATCTTCCCCGCGCTCATAGACTACGGCTGCCTACCGCCTTTCATCACTATAGGAGCCGTTTTAGCAGGTAAGCAGGTTTTTGCTTTTACTGGGTACTAATGACCAGTTAAACAAGTATGCAGGCAACTAGCGACATCTGTTTTTTTAAGTAAAATAATTTATTTTTCACGCTCACTGAGGGCCGAAACTTCCTAATCGAAAGGTAACGCTTGAGTTTAATATAATTAATTAATTTACAATGACAATGCAAAACCCCAATGAAAAGCCTACTAGCTATTGTGTATTATCTGACATGCACACTAATTAGCTTTGTCATTTTAGACCTAAGTTAAATATAAATGACATGTTCTCGCTTAGCATTATCTATACCTAACAACTAATTTTATGTAGACTAAAATATTTTTGTCTAGCAATGGGATCAAAATTTAAGAAAAAAAAGTATTGTGACGCCCTCTACCTAAAAATAATTGTATCTACCAGCTCAACCAACCAATAGGAATGCTAGTTTTACAAGGTGGATACAAGAATACACGTAGGTATTACTAGATGGCGCTGTTATCATTTTTGTTAAATTTCTCAATTTTGTTTCAGTGTGCGGGATGGCGTGTTTCTTGGTACCAAATACTACTCTCAAGAAATTAGAGTAATTCGTTTTTAGTTATTAGAAAAATATTACAAATATGACTGTAAATATTATTTTGTTATTCATAAATGCGTTGATTGTGTATGTTTTTGTTTTTATTAATTTGTAGCTCAAATCATAACAATTTTTATTTCTTATAATAATAATTATATTTTATTATTTTCTGTATTATGTTTCGTAATGTTGTTCTGTTATTTTTTATTTAGTGTAAAATGTTATTTTATGTAAATAAAATTAAATTGGTATATTTCAAGGGTCGAATGAAACGGCGGAAATTTTAAAAATATTTCTCTTTTATTTATAATTTATCATAACCTAATCTCATCCATCTTCTCAGTCAAACTCACAACAATTTACCGGCGAATCAGGGAGAACAATTACTATCTACATTATTAAATTTTATATTATAGCTTTTGACATATTTTAAATATTTACAAGAAAATTGGATGATTTTTGAAAAAAAAAACAGAAATAAAAAGATTCAAAAAAACAGTTGATATTTATACAAAATGGAAGTTAGACAGAATCAGTTTTGAGAAAAAACTTGCCATTATTTTTTTATAAAAATTAAAATACGTGATAAAAATATTTATTATTAGAGCACAAATATTTAAAAATATGTCAAAATCTATTTCGTTTAAGGCGCTACATCAGTCTAATGCAATGACTAAACAGCTTTTACCCAAAACATTAATACATAACTCATAATTATGCTTTTGTGACTGCATAAAATACATTTTACTGTGAACAAGCTGCCATTCGCATTATGTACATGAATTTTAGAAAACTGCTACAGACTTTTAAATAACACAATGTGGCTTTTATACTCTGCAAGAACATTTTGGAAGTTAACAAAACTGAGTTGGATGGTAACAAAACTGAAGTAACAAAACAGAAAGTAACAAAATCTGTCCTGGTTTTGTAAAAATACCTAAACACATTTAATAATAAGGTATTTTTAAAATTAAGGAGTATATACATAATTTTATAATTTAAAATTGAATTATTATTCTTGTTATTAGCCACATTGTACTCAAAAATCGAATAGACAATACATTTTGAATGTCCGACACTCTGACCTGGCCCGACTCTGCTCTAACTCAACGGTTGACAAAGCACAGTTGCTACATAGACTAGAATTTACTTCTTATTGTCCAATCACTTTGTCTAAGCGATTATACACTTAAATTCGAGGATTTTTGCTTGCTCACCGCTAGAGCGTAACATAGGTATTTTTTTCTAAAATATAAAAACTCGGTCAAAATATAAAAAAAACGGTCAAAATATAAAAAATCGGTCAAAATAAAAAAGTGGTCTCAATATTTGAAAATTTAAAAAAGCCTATTTTTTTTTAAATAAAATACTATCATGAAATGTGTTGTTTTTTTAAATATCCCACGTTATGCTGTAGTGGGTAGCAGGCGTCACAATAAAAATCATATATTATGTATAGTATAAATGTATAGAATTCTTATAGGCCAGTGAAATTGACTGTTACTTACACACGACTCAGGATTACTCCATTAATTATATTATTATTTCATTATAACGCAAGGCACATTTTTATCTGTTATTATAACTATTTAATTCAATAAGATTGCACTTTTACAAAAGTATTATATCGGCAGATCTTTTTTTTAAACTTAAAATTGTTTAAAACTCTAAGCGATTCCATGTTGCTCCCATAACTCACAAAAACTGAGATAAATTAGGATCTTTTTTGAGAAAATTTTAATAATCTCTATAAACAAAATTATGCAGTTTTTTTTTAATTATTATTTAATTTGTATTATAGCTACCATCATAGCATTGAGTATAATTTTATTAGAGTCGTACAACCCTTGCTATTTAAAAGTTTGAAGAAGTAATTTATTAAAAATCTCTCAAAAATGACTTTTGATTTTTTTTCCATTTGAAGTCAATAAAAATGCTTTTCACACAGCCTTCTTCACTTTTAAACGAATCCAATACAAAAATTGTGTCAAATTATATTTCAATAATGTAGGTATATATTTTTTGTAAAAAAAATGTTGAAATTATACACTAAACTCTTAAATAATTTACTTGCTAAGGTAAGGCATATTTCATAATTATAAATAATTAATTACAAATATTTATAGTACATATATGTAAGATTATATATACAGTCTCGCATGTCTTAAAGCCGAGTTTATACAATATGTACAATTTTAGAAAACTTGTATAGTTGACTATACACCACATCTTAAGGCCTCAAAATCGATGGTATAATACAAATGAAAAAAGTGGGGGTAAGCAAAAGTCGGTACTCCACAACTAAATTGGCTAGCTCCAATCTAAGAGAGTAGCTACAATGGCACTTTGACAACGGAGTAATGATTTTAATGACGTAAATGGATATAATGATCCAATGAAGGGAGATGGAACGATAAAATGAAAATAGAATGGAATTAGATCTTACGATTTCCCCAATTTTTTCACATGTTGAATCAACCTACAAACACCAGACATTTCACAAAACAAGGCCCCTTTCAATATTACGCACATTAACCACCTGCATATTTACATTATTATGGTAATTGTCAAAAATGACTGATTAAAAAAGTACGCATTTTGCCGCCTTGGTGCTTTTACACTCAATATGGTGTAAAAGTAGCAAGCCAAGTATCAATTAGACTAGTCATATAAGTCTCTAAGAAGCTAATAACGGCATAATGGGTAATAATTTAAGTAACAAATTCATAATGATAACAAAAAAATTAATGTACCATTATTCCCAACAAGATGTAAAAAAATCTCCCAGTTCTGGGTTTATTTGCAACGCACTGCATACACTCGAGGCCCTGAAAAATTGGTCAGCTAGAAAAAAGGATTTTTATTTAATCTATGTGTTAACTACTTCATAAGTATGTATGTTCAAGCTCTATTTTTAAAGGGAATGAGCAGATCCCCTATTGCTTATGTTATTTATATTTCTAGATAATCATTTTTTCATGGCAATGTGTGTACTACATATTATTATTGTAATAATGTCCAATAAACAAAACTTCACTGAGTTAATTAAATGTTCACTTCACTTTTGGTCCGTTTTCCATTGTTTTTAGTTCAAATTATGTTTGTGTGACTATTTGTCTTGGGAGAGACGGACAATTTAAGTGATTATTAATTTCTTATTGGTTCTTTTCATATGGCTGCTGGTAGTATATATACATTTACTTGGACATTGTCAACATTTTACAATAAACTGCAAAATGCTGACAACACCCAGCCATTTTCTACAACACCCGTAAATTCTCCAAATCATCCCAAAATCAAATAGCCACACAAAATCCACATCACTCTATTTGCGTCAGCTTGGGGGGGCCAGCAGGACCTCCAGCCAACAGGGGCACGCCGTCACATCCCGCCTCGAGTACTTAGGACCCCAACCTTTGGCGAACGAAATCCTCACCGACCTGGGGTCTACGGGCCCAATGTGAGGCAGCGAGACTGCTGGGGGTGGGCAAGAGGGGTCGAAGATGCAGAGACAATGGCCTGGGGCCACCCTCCACACGAGGAGGGCCTTGGCTGCAGCTGCGTCCAGGGCTGGGGAGCTGACAAAGACAGGCTCCTGGCTGCGGTTGTAAAGCCAGACTCCATCCGATTCTAGGGACAGAGTGACGCCTAAGCCAATCTTTGCTCTTGTTTTTCGCACCTGGAATTAAAAATAAAAAATGTTATTAATTTTTGTATCCCACTAATATTATTATAAACGCGAAAATTTGTGAGGATATTTGTTACCGTTTCACGCAAAAACTACGGAACGGATTTTGATGTAACTTTACAGTAATATAGCTTATACATCAGAATAACACATATGCTACCTTTTATCCCGAAAAACGCGTGAGGCCACAAGAAAAGCTAGTTCAAAATATATGATGGGTGCTATTGCACTACAGTTTACCGTTGTCGAATTTTTACTTATCCGTCGAATATCCTTCGGATTAGATTAGATAAAGTGTCAAAAGAAAGGTAAACACTGTTTGCTAATAAATCAAGAAGGTGATAATTATCCTCTTGTTTCTATAGTAATTATCGTATGCATATCTAATTCTTTAATCGGGACTCTATTTTTAGCGACACTGATAAAATGCACTCGAAATTGATGATCTAATAGCCGATTTACATCAGACGAGCTAATGCTCAATCTATCCCCACTCTATCAAATTCTTTTAGTGTAAACAGACGTAGAGCATTCTTTCGTTGTTCTGTCTGCGTTCACAAAGATTCTATGGAAAATTCTAAAAATGTTCGCTCGCTTGATGTAAACGGCACTAGAGCGTGCGAACGGTTGCTTAGAGCGTTCTTGCGTGTTCGAACGTGAAGCGTTCTTGTGTTCTAGCGATTCGTTCGATCGATAGACTATCGATAGTCGCCTATCGAGCGGCAACACTAGCGGCAAGCTCTGCTTATCCTCGCAGATCGATCGATCAGCGCATCCGTAATATAGCCATGAGCCCCTTATTATTGTACTTAAAACCCTGTCCATCCAATTTGCTAAAATCTTTGAAAATCACTTATAAATAATATCGCATTAAGTTAACAAAGATTCAGTGTTCGTCCGAGAGGTTATCGGAGGTTATCGCGTCGCCTTCCTACTCTCAATCAATGTAGCTATCTGCCATTGTAATCGCGAAGACTTTCGAGCTTTTGGTTTTAATTACTAATTACAATCGGACCAGTAAAGATCCAAGATGGAATAATAATTGTTTAGCTTTATGCATTCATACTTAGTTAGGTACTAATTTCTATTACTAAATATACTACAGGGAAGTAAAAATCTATGAGGTCTTAGGGCCGTTACACATTGCGCTGCAGCGGCAGCGGTGCCGCCGTATTTTCATACATTTTCATACGAATCATACGCACGGAACCATGACTCATCGCTGCCGCCGCGGCGCGTGTATGAAATTACGTATACAAAATGCAAGGATGACTACAACGAGCAGCGGCGTCGTTGTAGTCATCCTTGCATTTTGTATATTATCGCTGCAGCGTAATGTATAAATGCCCTTAGGAATTAATGAAGAATAACGTTATAGATGTATAGATGTAGCCTCAGGCTAGGTGGAGTGACGATCTTCGCAAGGTGGTGGTAACTGGATGTGAGTGGCAGAGGATCAAATTCGGATGGCGTGCAATTTGAGAAACCTATGTCCAGCACTGGACTGTTATAGGCTGATGATGGTGATGACCGTTACAGCGAAACATTCGCCCAAATCCATTCATACCATCATACAAAGCTAATGTAAACAAAATCTAGGACAAACCTGTTCAGCTTGCGGTGCATCCCCTCTCTGGTCCAAAGCATCTAAGCACAGCCCATGTCTCCCGGATCCACAGGCCCCTCCGCCTCCTCCAAACACGTCCACTGCCCTCACCCGGACACCGAACTGACGACCCACGCGCTGGGTTAGCTCCCAGTACGCGAGCCGACACCATTCTGACTCCCAGCTCTGGCGCTCTGAAAAGAGGAGAAGACAAGGTTAATATGACGAAAGTTAATATTGACAATTGCATCATTGTGTGAAATGTTTATGTATTTAGATTGGAGATCCCTCATTATACCAATCCTACAAGAAACACTTAGGAAACGTTGATATACTTAGATCTAATTTCTTTCTAAAGGTCGTCCTTAGGTCCATATTTTTGAGACCTCAAGGATATATCGAAACCTGCCTGCTTAAAACATGAAATAAATATACGCAATGATATCGTCAAGGAGTTTTTGAAGACTTCAAATTAAGCATCCAATGCAAACAGACTAGAAAAACATCAAACTATCCATGCTGCTTATCCTAATCATATCTAACAACACAATATCCAACGAGAAATTGATAAAATAAACCAGATTGTTCTATTCATTTCGGTTCCTGACATCACATCTCCAAAACTTGGCTCCAACAAACCTTTTGATGCCAGCAGACACACCGATATATCTGGACAGTTTAGTTTAACCTAGGGCTCCCATCACCTAAATTGCCGTCAGCGAACAAAGATTTCAAAAACCCCCGCTATTTGGTCGAAATCTGGATTTTTTTTCCTAAATGCCCTTGAAAATATTAAAAGAATATGATAGCTAAGCATTGCTGAATCACAAACAATAGAAAATGAACGAAACTACCAACGTAACGGGCGTCCAAATTTCACCCGGACACTTTTTGAGAACCCCCCCGGATGCCCTCCAAATTAGGGAAAATCTGGGGAAATCCGGACAGATGGCAGCCCTAGTTAAACCGTAACATGACATATGCCAAATGACGTATGCCAAAAGTTGACGAAACTGTTTAACTAAAGTGTTGATTTTGCATCCGATCCGGTGAAGTCATTGTTGTTTTCAAAATAGATATTACTGTTTTGGTTTTTTCCTAGTCAGTCGATGTTTACAATTTCATGGTAGTATTGTTATCAAATAACAAGAGAATTGATGACGATTTAGGTGGTTTAGGACTGAATGATAATTTAAAAAAAATTGAAGAACAAATCGGTAAAAGAAATGAAGTGAAAATAATTAAAAAAGCAAAATGGACAAAGTAAGAAGTAGATGAAGACACAAACAGCAATATCGAAATTATAACGCCTAGACAAAGATTTAAAAAAATATCATACAAGGTAATCGATGAGTCTGCTTGCATTGCCCTTGATAGTAACTCAATAATTCATTTAATGTAATAAATCGATAATTATTTATTCATATACACCTGTCTGCCTAAACAATATAAATCGATAATGAATAGCTTTGTGCATTTTAGAACAGATGATCAACGTTTTCTTCACAAGATTCAACTAGCGACTTCAGCAGTTATGAATCAAACTATAGATTCAAGAAAACCACCAAGCTGCTTGGATGCCACGAAAAAAAAATCTCATATAGTTACACGAAAAATAATTATTAGCGTTAAAATTGGATGTCTTATACAAAAATAGACCAGCACCATTTTAAAGATATCCCAAAAACGATTTCTAATTCCTATTAAATTGCAAAAACTATGATGTTTACCAACCAAGCCCATTTTCCCCAATGAAATCCCATCATATCCAGACAATACCATCACCGTTCGATCCCATGGCCGTCCAGTGGCGCCGTGGTATGGGGAGGCGCCGTCGTGGCGGGCGCGATCGATCGTCAAGGTTACCGCCATCAGACATGGGTTTGGGACACCACTTAGCTAACTGGTGGTGTTTGTATGGTGGGTGGAGAATGTAGGATTTTGTTTTGTCGTTCGCTTAGTAAATGGGACTAGACTGTTTACACCACTGGTATTTAGTATGTAATAACATGTTCATGGCTATCGAAGAGCGCTAGAATTTTCGCTTCATTTTCCTAGACTGTTCCAACGTATTGCAATCACACTTTAAATGCGAATGTTTATGTGTGTTTGTTTTTCCTTCACGCTAAAACAGCTGGATGGATTTGGATGTGATAGAGGTACCTAGCCTGAGACCTGGAAATGAGCATAGGCTACATTTCATCCATTTTCCCGTAAAAGAAGTCGCAGGCAACAGCGAGTTCAACTATTTTCTTACAGGATTGATTCTCCGCATACGTAATAATGCTGGTCACAGCTGAATTCATGATAAGGCGAAATTCTTTGTTCTTCTGGAAAGTACTTTCACAGGTCCTTAGGTAGACAACCTAGATAGACGTGACATAGGTACAAGTAAAAGGTAGAACTGAAAGGTTTAATTTACCTTCACCGTCAGTAGCCAGGGAGCCGGAGACCAGCCGCTCGTGGTCCGTCCTCCTAGCATCCTCTGTACTCTCGCCACGATCTGAGGACAAAAGACAACATGATATCATTATAATGCCACTGATTGGTGGTGGACTGGAAGATAAGCAAGTAGAAGTTCTTGTACCTATTGTCTGCTATCGCAATTGTGTAAGAATGGTGTCATAATGACATCATAACTGTCAAAACCTTCGGTCATTTTATAGTGTTAAAGATTATATATGGAGGACAAAAAGGCTTGGGATTGAGCTGTTCCAATACATACATGGGCCAATACTACTATTGACATAACCACTAAATTATTGCTCTTCTATTTGATTTTATAATTTTTTCTATACAGGGTAAAATTAAAACCAGTGCGGATATTTTAGGAGGTGAAGGTACTCATGAATATGATCAACTTTTATTATGGACCGACCCTGAAATATGAAAAAAAAAATCAGCTGTTCCATACGTTTTGATCGTGTTGTAGTGCATTTTTGTAGGGAACAGCTGATTTTTTTTTCATATTTCAGTGTGTGTGGAGATTTCAGTGGAGCGACTGCCATCTGACCTCCACAACCCAATTAATGGGTAATACCGGTATTCGAATGTCAGACCAGCTGTCAGACTTTTTAGGGCTTCTGACTACCCGTAACGATTGTCAAAGATATTCTTATGACAACCGGGACCGACTGCTTAACGTACTCTCTGAGGCACGGAGGGGTCTCGATGTGTAAAGAACGGTCACCCATCCAAGGACTGACCGCGGCAAGCGCAGCTTAACCTCGCAGATCGATGGATCAGCGCGACTGTCATTTAGCCACGAGCCCCCGAGCGAATCCCTTTACAGTTTGTCAAAAAATCTCCAAACAAGGTAAAATTTTTATTTTTATTTTAACGCTAAGGTACTGAACCCATGGTTTCAGTTTTCGTTACGTCAGTTTTACTTATTGTAAATTAATAAAAATTTCGCATTCATGGAAAATAGATCGACAGGTCATTAAAACTTATTTCTCACATGACAACATGTTTGGACAAGCTCTTGCTACTAAAAAAATAATGGCGATTTTCTGACAGGTTTAAAAATGACATCACAGCTTGCACTCACACATAGACACGTCTATGTATTACAAACTTGTAGGTATCATGTTTTGAGTGTGAGTGACAATTTAATTTTGTATTTGGGGTCCTTGGTAGGTTTGGAAAACCTATTTCAGTAGTTTTTAATGTTTCAATATGACCTATCACTTTTTACACGACTAACCAAAAAAAAAGTGTTATTTATTTATTTATTTTATTGATTTACACGGCATATACACACCAATTACATAAATCAAAGTACAAAATTATAATAATTACAAACATAGACTGATAATAGAAATTATTCAAATCTTATTATTTTCCAAAAAAAAGTATGTTATGTTATGTTTTTAGGAGCCATGTATGTGAGTTTTTGACTATTGTAAATTGAATTTTGGTATCGTATCAAACGATCACAATTTGACATACATTATTAGACCTCTGTCCCTCCAAAAAGGGCCCGGGATAAGTGAGTTAATAATTAGTAACTTAAGCAAGTGTGTTTGTTTGTTTGTTACCCTTTCACGCCTAAACCATTGAATCGATCATCATGAAATTTAGCACGTACGTTGTTAGGGGTGCAGAAAAGGACATAGGATACCTTTTATCCGGATAAAAAGGACTGCTCCCAAGAGAAAAAAAATAACTTTTGACGGTCACAATTGCTTTAGAACGCTAGATGGCGCTACGTGTATGTCACGCGCATGAAATCGCGGGCAAAGTGCTAGTTATGATACAAGTAAGTTGGTGATTAGGATATGAGTAAGTTGGTGATTAACATAAAAGTAAGTTATTGACTCGTTACCGCAAATCCAGTTACAATAATATTAATAATCAAAATATACACCGCAGTCTACCCTACACTTATAATATGGCGTGTCATAAATTATTGTGCTTCAATTTATATTTATAAAGTCACATATTTAAATTTTAACAGTCCGCTATAGAGTGGGCATGGCGCCTACTGTTTATCTCATGTCTCGTACAGAATTATAAATAGTTATTACAATTATAGATATTACTAGCTGCGCCCCGCGATTTCACTCGCCGTTTAATTTAAAAGAAATGTGATTAGGTTCCCGTTCCTTCTGTTTTTTTTTTGCTCGGCTCCTAAGGGTCATAGCGTGATGTTAAATAGCTTATACTATTCTTCGTAAAGGACACTGGCAGACGCCCATAGAACGCTGGGCTTCAGATTGTGTATGTCAGTACAGATACGAAATTAGTTTGGTGTGATCAAGTATTTCAAGAGTATTCAAATTCATTTTTATTTGTTGTTGTACGTAATTGGGTTAAAGAGAAATCTTCGTGTTTGTGACAGTGAGGTTCAGTATGGTGTGAATGATCCAATGAAGTGCAGCCCGACTAATGAGTTCTCAATTCAAAGGTTTTAGTTGCTGTCGACATGATATTCTGTGGTGGTCCAATGAAGTACAGCGCGACTAATGAGTTCTCAATTCAAAGGTTTTAGTTGCTGTCGACATGATATTCTGTGGAGGCACGCGCCAGCCAGCATGCACCCGTTTTTGTTTTATTGGTATTTTCAAAATGTCAACGGCATAATCATATTATTTCTTATTTATTTCGATTTTTGATTCCAATTCTTAATCTCCAAGATAAATTAGGCAAAGAACAATAATAATATATTTTTATTTTTGGTTACTGTACCATATCAAGCCCAAAACTACCAACGTCCTTTGGCTATCATATACAAAAATATTTTTTCGAATCCGTCTGGTAGTTCCGGAGATTAGCGCGTTTAAACAAACAAACTCTTCCGCTTTATTATATTATTATACTAGCTGTTCCCCGCGGTTTCACCCCTGTTGCTCGGCTCCTAAGGGTCATAGCGTGATCATAACTTATCTTATTTTTTAGGAATCTGACTATAATGACTATCATATAGGTACAAAAAGAATATTTCAAATCGACAGGTAGTTCCAAGACTAGCGCGTTTAAACAAACAAACAGCTTCAGCTTTATTATGTCGGTATATTAAAGTCTGTCACGATATTTGCTGGTGAGGTGAGCAGGTTTCAAGGGTAGTTCTTGGCGCCATGATATGCGGAAATCACGTAAATGGTTTGAAATGGTGATAATATTTACTTCCGACAGGCGTAAAGGGCGATTTTCTTGGCAGATTTGGCTTTATAAATTGGCATTCTTAGGGGCCTTATTTGCACTGTTGGAGTGACATATGGTATAGAAAAAAGAACGGCGCAGTTGGTTGTTTTTTAATAATTTTGTATAAAGTTATTTCATTTAACAGTTCAGGGTAATCCTTTTAGGAAAATCACAATTCTACTGTTGAGTTTTCAGCGCTATTGTTGGGCAAAATTATAATTACCTACCTATATAAATAGACAGAACCAATGGTTTTTCTTTCGATTTTTACTGACGAATTAATGAGTGCTGCTAAGTATTACTTTTAGTTGATTGGATGATTGAATCAATGACTTCTTAAGCGATGGCACAGGTACATCTTAGATTTATCTGTAGCTGGAAATATTTAAATATACAGGGTGGCAGGTTAGACAGTGGAAATATTTTAAGGGGTCATTGTACTCATCATTATGAATAACTTTTACTATAGACCCAACCCTGAAATCGCGAAAAATATCAGCTGTTCCATACATTTATGTTCACTTATCTCAACAAAATGTATGGAACAGCTGATTTTTTTTTCGCGATTTCAGGGTTGGTTCCATAGTAAAAGTTGTTCATAATGATGAGTACAATGATCCCTTAAAATATTTCCACTGTCTAACCTGCCACCCTGTATTTTTCCGTTTTTCTTTATTATTCAGGAAATCTCTAAGTAGCAACATGAATTCATAAGTTCAAGCCATGAAACATAATCTTCCATTTGGTCAAGTATGTATATAATGTAAAGTTATATGTAAATATAGCTGTGTATGTAACGTAGCTGTGCGTAAGATAGCATACATACATTAGCATATTGCCGATCAAATCAAGGTCGTATACCAGCCATGTATAATTATACATTATTTATGTACACCACTCACTAAAGAAATAAGTGTAGAAGGTACATTTTGAAGTACAAGATGCTAATTAAAAATATCGTTAGTGTGCACGCCATTTTATAAAAAAAATAACAGGCGTTTAGGGCGAGTTTCACAGTACGTAGGTACCTACTTAAACTGTGCTTTGCTAAGTAAACGTTTCATACGAAAATGAGCCTTATAGTTGTACAAATAATATTCATATTCATATAAGCGAATGTGAATAAGCGTTTTATACGAACGAATAATTATGAACATTAAAATTATACAAATAATGTTCATGTTCATATTATTTTTCATTAAATGCAACAAAAACTAAGTGCAGTCTGTAAATTTTGCTCTTAGAGTCTGTAGCCAACTAATAGGCTTTAAGCAGGCTTTACTCCTATTACCTCACATGGCCGACGCCAGACTTAGCCTCAAACTTTGTATAACCATCTGGACTTTGGCATCCATTGCCGGTTTTTAGCACACATGAAATTTTCCAAGTTTACAAAAGCGACAATCAATGGCAAATGGAAATATTTGTTTAAACTTTGAAGCTATAGAAGTATAGAGGCCTTACATTTTACTTAGATTCCATTTAGTTGTAAGAAATAGTTCTACTGTCTTTCATTACACTGTGGTCGGGCCACACTCGTCGAGAAAGATATCCTATTAAATGAAATTTAATACTTTGCTGTGTTTCTGAGCAGATGAATGTTACGTCTGTCTGTTTGTAACATAGGCTTGTATATAGATACTATAAGAGTCCAGTCTTTCATCCCCAAAACCAAAACTCTTGGTTGAGATTTAACCAGCAAAATTCGCCATCATAAACGTAATAAGATCTATGCAAAAACGCAACAACAGTACAAGACTATGATTTTCCTATGAAAGGACTAAACCGCATTATAATCCATTGTGTACTATATCTCTACACTACACTATGGATTTTAACTAAACTGAACTTAGCGGACATACAGACAGGCATGAAAAACTACTTTATTTTATACTATTAGAGAATATATGTGCTTTTTCAAATGTCTTAAACACAGCCACAAGAAACGGTAATTCTTCTCCATTTCCTAGTGCATAAACTAAGAAGAAAAAGCCAGCACTAAATAAAGGTAGTGGGCAAGTCGTTTCAAAAGGCTATGTATACTTATTGTAATGCTTGGCTACCATTGATGGTTACAATAATAGCCGACGCCGCGGCTCTTTGTTTGTATATCGAGACACAACTCCACGTGTATGGAACCTTATAACAAATCGCTCCTTCCGTAACTAGCTCTTTCATAACAATCTCAGATCATAGAAACAAGGAGATATGCCATCATAGCAAATTAGTACGGGAACAACTGATGCCACTTTTAGTACATTTTTCGACACAATTACGCGCATAATTAAGCGCTCCTTGTGAATAAAAAGATCTCCCACGCATTGAACATTCCGCACACCCTCAATGTAACACTGTTAATCGTCACTCAACACTAGCACTAAACTAAAACACTGTATTTATACCATCGATCGTGTTCGGTTCGTCGCCAGCGCGTACGTTTATAATATGAGCAATTTGCTCAAGATCAGGCATCAAGCTCGTGAGCGCCTTGGCACATCTCCTTGTTTCTATGATCTGAGATAACAATATTTATGAGATTCTCGTGTGTCAGTGTTGCCATGAGCTGTCTGGTGCTCAGAAGAGGCGTATTTTATAGGATTTCAAATGTCAACTAATTCAGGCGAAGAGTAGCTCAGTTGATGAGAGCGCTGGCCACGGTACGGCAGAGGTCGCGGTTTCAAACCCCGCCTGTGTCAGTTGTTTTTGAAATGTCTTAATATTTGGAAGGAGAACTTTAATTTGATACGTCCGTACTCCGTACTACACGGTGTGTAAGTTTAAACGAGAGACGTATTAAATGACGGTAGTGTTGCCCAAAACCGGTCTTGCATCTATCATTTCCACAAGACCAAGATCACCTAATTGCAGCAAGACCGAGATTATGACCAAGATTGAGGGTGCAATACCAAGACCAAGATCCAGGTGTATTGACACAAGATTAAGATCAAAGACTGGGTTTGTCTCCTCTTGGTCTTGCATTTGGGCAACACTAAATGATGGTAGGTATATCAAAGGTCTCAGATCATAGAAACAAGGGCGATGTGCCAAGGTGCTATTGAGCTTGACGTTTTCATACGGTCACATTGACCGTACCTATATAAAAAGTACACGCTGGTGACGAACCGAACACGATCGATGATATAAATACAGTGTTTTAGTTTAGTGCTAGTGTTGAGTAACGATTAACAGTATTAGATTGAGGGTGTGCGGAATTTTTTATGTGTGAGAGATCTTTTTATTCACAAGGAGCGCTTGTAATTGTGTCGAAAAATGTTCTAATAGTGGCGACAGTTGTTCCCGTACTAATTTGCTATGATGGCATATCTCCTTGTTTCTATGATATGAGGTCAAAGCTCTATTTAATTCCCACTCAACACTCGACTGTCCCACTGCTGGCCAATAGCCTCCCTCCACTCCTTGGCAGAATGTATTTATTTGAGCTAACCAATGTTGCTCCGAATAAGAGTCCAAAGAACCCCCTTAAATATGACCAGTGTGCCTAGAGGGCAAGCCCAACGTAGTTTTTTAGGGTTCCGTACCTCAAAAGGAAAAACGGAACCCTTATAGGATCACTTTGTTGTCCGCCGTCAGTCACCGGACCATAAGTGAAGCCATCTGCTCATAGATGGCGCCATTGGAAGTATGCAGTAGCGCCACTATGATCATATTTCGGAACTCTTAGGGCGTGAGGCATACTCGCACTTGTCCGGTTTTTCATTAAGTAATTTAAGTGAGTTAATGTCGTTAATAAAGCAATACGTAGATAAATGAACTTAAATGCTTTCTAAAGGGAAGAAAATGCATCGGGCTTGCTCTCTAGATACGCCACTGAATTAGTTAATCCACATTATTCATTAATCCACACACATTTCTGATACACCCTATACCTACATTTTTTGTTTGAGTCATGCATTCTCTACCTCACTCCTTACGTGATAGTCCATCGTGAGATGTTTTCAAGAGAAGAATAAGAGAACATCTCCTGTCAACATGACCTATTTATATTTATATGTATGTAGTTTTATATATTATATTGTATGTATTACGTTTATGTATTGTATGCTATACACATATGTTTAGTTTATATTTTATTATGTACGTATATATTATTATTATTATGTAATTTGTAGTGTAGTTATCTATAATTGGTTGTACACTTAGTTACTGTCCTCATTTACAAAGCTCTATCTCACTGAGGTTTGCTGTCAGAGAACCCAGCTTTGGGTTAAGCTCGCCTTTGTACATAACTATAACTTGTAATTTTGTATTTTAATTTTATGTGTGTACCTGTACAATAATGAATAAGAAAAAAAATATTTTAAATACCTAACCAACTTTAATTAAAAGTTAATTCAGTACATTTCACAATGCTAATGACAACAGTACAATAAAATTACTTACACACACTCGTTTAAACTGTAACTATCCCAGTAAACGTTAGAAATATCTTCTGAACATTGTAAGTAATCTGTTCATAAGAAAAAGGCGAAGGAATTTGTCGAGTATGCGGCTTGATAGGCGAGCGTCCCGCCGAATAGTTGTAAGCTCAATGACACCGCCATGGTCTTTACTGCTTACGACATGATCACGACTGGTTTGAATATATTTTTTATAATGTAGGAGAGACCCAAAATAGAGAGAAATTGAAAGAGAATACTAGGAGGACATACATGGCTTTTAATACAAAGAATTATTATTTAGGGAGCCTTTTTCGGACGGACGAAGTCGCAGGCAAAAGTATGTTGGGATGATAAACAGGGATGTTACGAATGTCATATTTTTCACATTCGCGAATACGAATGTTCGAATGTGCGAATGCGAATGCGAATGCGAATGCGAATGTTAGGTAATAACATTTTAAAAAAATTACAGTTTTTTTTTATGTATTTTTTCTAAAGAACATTGGATTTTGCGTGGTCTCGATAGATATCGATCGTAAAAAATTGCCATATTTCACTTTTCTTTCCCGGTGCCATGGGAAAAGCTGTCAAAATAGCTCAATACAATTATAAACTCACTAACTACCTACTTTTTTATTTACTTAAACTGACTGACAACACTAACAAGGAAAACTAACTTGCATAGTTAGTTTGCCTTGTTAGCAGCGAGAAAGAAACGCGTGATGCCTGCCTGCGCCTTCTGCGCGTGCGAGGATCGACCAACCGTGCGGCCGCAAGGCGAGACACAACACGACTTGTACACATTCGCATTCGCAAAACATTCGCATCGCTTGATGCGAATGCGAATGTCGATGCGAATATTTAAAATGATGCAAATCATTCGCATAAGCGAATGCGAATATTCGTAACATCCCTAATGATAAAGTGTGAGAAGTAGAAATCAGAAAATTATAGATGTATCTACTTAGATGTTGGAATTGTTCACTTTCTGAGGAGCACTCTGCTTAGATTTGAATCCTAGCGGGATCATAAGAATTCATAACACACTGCACTTTGATGCAATTTAAATATTTCGAAACAAACAGCTCTATAGCTGATTGCATTTATTTTGAAGCATTTAGCTCTATAGCTGATTGCTTAAAAGTAGCTTTTCTATTATTGAAGGCAAGAAAACTTAGAACATATTGACACCCTTAGAAAATATTGGTATGGTTTGAAGGTAGGTACTAGATAGCTAAACTTGAATAGTTTTCTTTATTCAATACAAAAGTCACTCCAGACTTATCCCTCTATATTCCAAGTCCATCCCGTCCCGTTCCCGTATCGTTGCGTGTAAGATGTGCGTGCGCATGACACAGAAACGCGAGCGTTTTATACGGCTTGTTTACAAGCCGACGCTGCACGGTTCCCGAGCTCGGTTCAGATGATACAAACATACAAGTACCTACGTGAGATGGTGCAGTGATGCGGCACAGAATCTCTGGTTTGTACTCAAGACTTATTTGTGAAAACAATGTTAATTTGAGTTAAATTATGTTAAATTTCAATTACAACTTTTTGTAAATGATTGGGAAATTATGGATATCGTTTGAGCCTACTTATAGCTGATCCCAATAACCGATCTATCGCCTCTTTACCCTACTAGAGATAGACTTTTCTAAATCTATCTCTGACCTAGGGGAAAGAGCTGATCGATCGATTATAAGGAATGGTCATTAGTGTGTGTAAAATATTATAGAACCCACTTTGATGCCCATTGATGTAATAACAACTATCAATAACGAATATTTTCAAATACTTATCTACCCCATTATGAGCACCATACTCTCTGCTGCTCCCCTTAAATTACAACCGTTAAAATACCCAAAATCACTTAAAAATACCACTCTCCGTAAGATAACATTGAACACTGATAGACTACCGCATCAAACTATAATAGATCTTATTAAAAGGGTAAAAAGTTTAAATTTGTATGAAGAGAAATCGATCGTAGGTGGAAGAAATATGATCCCTTAAATCAGCCATCGATTTACAACTAGCTCTTACACGTGGCTCTGTTTGGTTCCAAGTTCTTTTTTCATTACTTTTATTAACGGAAACTAGTTAACTACTTGATGATAATATAAAGTGTAGGTACAATAAGAATTTGGTAAATTCAACCTGAGAAGGTTTAGCTAAGACTTCCACTTTTTTTGGTACAAACTTTATCACACTTTATAATGCGCAAGTTTGTGTGTTTGTTACTTCTTCACGCTGAAAGGACGTCGGCAGTTTTGGGCTTGATATGGTACAATAATAAAAGCTTAACCAAAAATAAAAATATATTTTAATTGTTTTTTGCCTAATTTATCTTAGAGATTAAGAATTGAAATCAAAAATCGAAATAAATAAGAAATAAAATGATTATGCCGTTGACATTTTGAAAAAACCAATAAAACAAAAACGGGTATATGCTGGTTGGCGCGTGCCTCCATAGAATATCATGTCGACAGCAACTAAAACCTTTGAATTGAGAACTTATTAGTCGGGCTGTACTTCATTGGATCATTCACACCATACTTAACCTCACTGTCACAAATACGAAGATTTCTCTTTAATCCAATTACGTACAAAAACAAATTTAAAATGAATTTAAATACTCTTGAAATACTCGATCACAACAAACTAATTTCATATCTGTACCGACATACACAATCTGAAGCCCAGCGTTCTATGGGCGTCCGCCGTGTCCTTTCTGGACGAATTTGGATGAAATTTGATAAAAAGGTAGCCTGGAACCTGGAAAACCAAATAGGCTACTTCTCATCCATCTCTCCACATGGACAACAGCTAGTGAATGTAGCAGGAAAGCTTTTTGTGAAATAACTCGTTCAAAGAATAATACCTATTCCAGTTATAACTACAACTAACTACTGTCCAGAGTATAACTACTAGCCATCAGGTGTAATGTCTGCTGGTTGACCACATAACAACATATAGAAAAATCTATTATAGGAATAAAGTGTTTTTATTAAAGATGATGAGTTAAAAGTGCCAGATAACACATCTACGCATGATCCTAAAGTCCCAGCAGGTAATGACGTCTCTATTTCTGGACATAATCAGCTGGTCATCAAAGATAGTGGACTAAAATGATAGCCACTTGCGTCTATTACCAGCTGATTGTTACTATCGCACTATTTTTATGTACAATGACGTTATTAGACGTGTTTGAGTTCAAGTACTCTATAACACGGTGTCACGCTGTCACCCTATCGATCTATTAACGTCCATTGGTCAATGTGAGGCTTTAGTTTAATTGTCAAGAACTAAGAATGATTCACTTGGTTGGAGAGTAAATTAGTCTATTTTAGACTAAACGAAGTGCATCGAACGTAATAGCAATAGGAAAGAAATGATTAACAATGACAATATTGTATAAGATGAAATTGATAATGCCATATATTTTAATACACTTCATATAAAAACGACTAGAGATGATGATATCCAATTTGTAGCCAAAGCTAAAATAAAATGAAAATAACATTTATTATCACAGTCAGAATTAAAGCTAGTACCTATAAAGCACCAAACGAATTCTCAAACGTTTATGCACGATAAATATTTTAACATAATTATGACCAATTACATAATGATAAGATCAAGCCGATATAAAGTTCAAATCAATATCAATTGTAAATGTAAAAAAGTAGCTGACAGAAAATAAATAAATTCTTCTTAAATATTTACTGTCCTTGGACTTCTGCTCACCCTAAAATAGCACAAGTTTGAAGACACACACTAACAAACTGTATGTAGGTAAGAAAAGACAAATACTAGCAGTATATTTGTGTCACCCGAGCGGCGCCGGCGCCACGATAAACGCAACGATACCGGCACGATAACGTTAATGGACACACTCTTTATCACCGCACGCACACACCGACAGAATCGCCATTAAACCTACCGAAAATAACTTGACAACAATCCAAAAAAGCACTTCAGCTTTCAAAAACAAAGTCCAAAATTGAGGACCCAAACTTTTGGACACGTGAAATTTTCTGCGCGGCTAAAAAAGTTACTTAAAATCCAAGAAACAAAGTTGAAAATCAAGTAACACAAATGTCAGATGGTTTTAAGGTATGAATGGATTCGGGGAAGTGCGGTAATGGGTCCGGCCGGAATGTCAATGTCAGTCGTATCTGGAAAAAGGATGGGTAGAGGTCCCATTCAAAAACAGGATATCAAAGTTGGAACCGTAAGTGGTCCGATATAGCTAATGTATGCCAGAGCTGTTGTCACATTTGTCTTAAAATGTAGCGAGATGAGGATCCGCTACTTGGTCAACATCCTCCCTTGTTTCAAAAAGAGATTGTGGTGCCAACCAACTCAAATGATTGCCATGAGAGATTTGAATTTTACACCAGCAAACTGCCGCCAGGTTTACCTAAAATAGGCTTTTGTTCATCTAGTCAAAATAAACGAATTTTAAAATCATAATTGTTATTTTTAACCTCATCTAACAGTTTCAGTACTAATGATCCAAGATTGTCAGTGGCTACAATGAAAGTCCATTTCTCCATTGCATTGTATTTTGAAGACATCTCTCGCTATTGTCGATTATAAATATAAATTAGTAAGATTCTCGTAGGTGAACCTACGCAGTAGCTTGGTTATCCATCAATGGATTAAGTACAGCAGCCACGGTACATGTATCAAGTAAGGTTAGGTCAAAGGTCGCATTGCGGAGGTAGGAACAGGCTGCATACATCGACACCAAGAAATAAAAATAAAGATAGGTAAATCTTTTTTTAAATTAGAAAAATCCCACAATTGTCCGTCACCCTAAATATAAATCATAATCCCAAACATGTCACCATTAGCAGAACGAATCTTAACACTAAAGAAAGCAAAAACAACAGGGATCATGTCGCGACAGGCGCCAAAAGCATTGAAAAACGAGGGGTTAGCCGGGAATCATGGGAAATCCTATGATGAACGCTCTGAGGGAATCCCGGCGATAAAGAGTGATTTTTGCACCCCTATGCTTGCACGAGTTGCACGCATTCATTGTGCAGGGATTTCCGGGATGACAGTGTTTAAAGGGTTACGCCTACAATTTAGCGTCAGGGAAAATGTGGCGGGGAAAAATGGGTAAAATAATCTTTGAGGATTCTTTCTGTTTTCTACAGCTAATGCGTGAAACGTGTAGAAAAAGCTAAGACTTGGTGTTTTTTTGGTTTTTAGCTAATTTGTAGAAACATAATACTTATTTATATTTTAAACAAGACTAACGGCGCACTATTTCTAAATAAGTTCCATTTAATTTAATTGACGGAGAATTTCAAACTAACTCTGTTCCATTTTTTAATCTAGAAGATAATGCGAAGATTGTAGCACTGACCCTAAGCCCTAAGGTTTCGAGACTGTCGACTTTAGATTATGAACTATGCATTAAACAAACTGATCAGCTTAAAATCAGATACCTATCTTCTAGACACAAAATTAGACTCAACGCACTCCATGAAAATTACATTGATATTTGACTAAAATGAGCTTCGGCAAATCATTTTGAACTTCATGATTAGTTCTATCAAACAAAACTTCTAATCCTTTCTGAGCATAATTCAATGACCAATAGATATTTCAAAGCACGCGCCTACCTCATTATTCAAGCCTAAATCCCTATTACCGAAAATAATACGGAAACATCAACGCTGGGGTCTTTATCATAAACAAATACCCGAGCACCGCGTGGTGCCTTCTAAGGGACGTGGAAAAAACTCAAAAGTCCGTTTGTTGAGCGGCGCAAGCATTAATAATGTAGTTTAAAGATGGCGCTGGAATGCGCGCGCAGGCGCAGACGGTGGGGATGCGCGGGAGTCGATAGTGATGTGCACTTTAGAATTATGTTTAGACTTTTTAAAAGGAAGGAATTTCAAGGAATTTGTGGTAGTGAGGCTTTGTTTCTCATAACTCAATTTTATCGTAAAGTATTTTTGATTTTACAAAAGAAAATGCTGCTACAGTATACTTAATTCTATGTCTATTCCTTTCAAGTGATTCAGTAATTACAGAATAATTATTATCAAGCAACTAACAATACACTAGTTCTAAGACAATCACCGAAATCGTAGAGCATTATCTTATGAACGCAGGCGCACGACCGCTGCGGACCCTGTGTCTATTAATTATAGTGTGTATTTAATTAGCGCCGATAAGTGTGTTTGCGAACTTCGTGGTTATCGCTTCCATTATCTGTTTGTATGACAGAAATTACGTAAATATGTGATTTTTGTAGCTAAGATTGTATTTAATTGGTTACGGTGAATGAAGCGGTTAAATTTTCTCTGATATTCGGCTTTGAGTGAAGTTTTGCCGAATTATCTTGTCAGTTGATAAGGTTTTCAGTGTTAAATAAATTAATTGGACTATTGAGTTTTATTTTCATGTTCATTTTGATGTAATTATGAACAACATTTTTGTGCTGAATAACAATCATTTTGAAAGAGGTTTTTTAACATGCGTAGATATATATTTTTTCATACTATCAAAAGACAAACATACAATTTCAAGCACCATTAAAACATTTTTTTCTCTTAAGTATGTTTTCCAGTAAAAGATAAAAGTTGACTTAAGATTTTTGCCAAAATTCAAGAATATCGATACAGTAAAAATATCAGTACAACAATGCTAACCGCACAACACTATGCATCCCTAATTTCCAGGAAGCTGCGCGGGCGCCGATGCGGTCGGATTCCACGATCTACCGACTTTTGTCAGTGACCATCTATGATCTATGATTTTATAATGCCAGCACCGTATTTCTATTAGGAAACTGGATTAAAATATTGACATGATTAAGTTTAATAGGAATTCATATAAAGTCATCAAAATAGACTATGTCGTTCTTTGCAATACAAATATGCACCTAATTATCAACATTATCAATATTATAATAATTTAGATTTTCTATTCAAATAATAATTATCAGAACAACAGAACAGTGTACCCTTGGCTAAATGAATAGGGTTCAATACTATGATCAATATTATCTTAGTATTAATATAAATTTGCAAGTATCCTAACTTAGAATCAACATAAAAAAAGTATTTTTAATACTGAATTGAGACCCTAGATATTATAAGCCATTTACAAATCTATATAAACTATGCAAATCTATGTATAATATAAAATATAATATATTATTTCCCTATATAATCTTATTAATTAAGCAATCAAAAGCTTTAGACATAATCAATAGATTATGTTATTTTTGCACCAATGACACGTGAGAGAAAAAAATATAAAATATAATATCAAAGTAAATGTATCAGTTACAAATTCGGAAGGACCGAAGAGAGGTAGGTACCCTGGGGAACACCTTAAAACGATTTTAGAGAAAATATTATTTCTATTTTGTAGCATAAGCAACTAAGCATGCATAATCGGCCTATAATGTCCCACTGCTGGGACACAGGCCTCCTCTCTTTGAGAGGGAGTGGCCTGGAGTGGGCCGTAGTCCACCACGCGGGCCCAGTGCGAGTTGGTGGATGTCACATGTCTTCGAATTTTTGGTTCTAAGACATGCCGGTTTCCTCACAATAAATAAATAATTTTCCTTCACTGTTAAAGCAAGTGATAATTAATTTCTAATGCGCACATGACTTCGAAAAGTCAGTGGTGCGTGCCTCGGGATCGAACTCGAATCATTCGCCGTGGAAGGCACATGGTTAAACCACTAGGCTATCACTGCACTATTTTGTAGAAAGTAAGGAAATTGCTTATCGAATAGCAGACGTTTTAGATAGTAAAACACCTTGAAATGATGGAAATTTCTTACCTTTAGGTTTGAGGTCTTCCATTGCGTAACGACTGTAAGGTGGAGGAGGGGTTTCTGTAAAGAAGGAGAAAATAACGTTATCAATCATATTCCAAACATTTAATCTGTAGTTAGCCTACTAAGGGCCGTAAGATCAATCGTAGCTTAAACTAGGGAAGAGAATTTAATCTCCCGTCTTCAATTATTGTTTCCTAAGCATGAAACCATAGAAATGAATTGAAGACGGAAGATTAAACTCTCTTCCGTGGTTTAAGCTACGATTGATCTTATAGCCCTAAGAAAATTAAAGTCAAGATGTATTTGCTTTTTTAAGCAAATACATCTTGACTTTAATTTTCTTAGGGCTTAGGGCTATGGCTTCTTCTTCTTTCTGAAGAATCTAGAGCAATATTGGCTCTTTTGAGCCAATATTGCTCTAGATTCTTCATGAAATTGTATTTTCCAAAAGTTTATGCTAAATACCTAGTTGATTGCATACTTACATAACTATTGCATCGTAATTGAAAGAAGTCTTTTTGTATTCCTCTATTTTTTAACGTCAATTAAAACAGACATGAATTACCATTAAAGTTACGTGATTAAGTTACATATCAGGTTCCCAAGTTGATTCAACGGAAAAATTAAAAGTGGAATGCAAAAAATCGCTCAAAACTTTTTTCAATCGCCACTAATCAACCGCGTTACCCGTCTCAACCAAAAAATAAAAGAAATCCAACTTAAAACAAACAACACGTAACCGGATCAGGTAAAAACGATCCCAAACCGCCCGCAATTATGTCCAGCCGTGGAATCGAACCTTGATCACCGGCTAAATAATGACTAACCTATATTTTGACCTCATAACGACAGTTTTATGCGCCCTTTCGGATCAAACGCCGCTGTCATTTGTGACGAATGTATAATTATCTACAATCAAAGTAGTTTCCGACTCAAAATTAGATACGACGCCGCGTCTTTTTGTGAGGGATCATTGCAACGGAATAATTTACAACTTCGAGAATCAACCGGGAAAAGAATACAAACACCAAACTAACGTTTAATAATGTCGTTTGAATCCGGAACGCGATCTATTCCATTTACGAGCGAATAGGCACGCGCTATTGGTCATTTAGAATTTCGAACGCCATTAGTATTTTCGAATTCCGAATGTGAATTGTGCAATTGTCATTTGCAATTCGGCGCCAGGCGGCAGTGGACGTGTCAACATTGTTTTTCAACTGAATCGATGCCGCTGGACATTTTGAATACAAATTATGCGACCATTATTATCACTGAATTCAACATGATTTTATGATGTATAGTGTGCGCGCCGTTCCCAGAAGTGTTTAACGGCGTTTGCACAAGAAATTTCAAAACAATCGGCCGCGCATGCACCTGCATATCGAATGGATGATAAAACTTGGAATTTTGGAAGATGCCACATAAATCATGTGAGAGTTTTATTAGCTTTTTATAACGTGGTACAATCGTTAAGTGCGCTTAAATTCATTTTATTATATTAAAACGATGAGATTTTGGTGACAGCTACATAGATTTGAAATGTTTGTCGACAGCATCTCAAATAAGATTAAAGTCTCCGGCTTTCAGTGTTATGAATATGATAGCATGAGTCACATGTTGTCGACGCGCTCCCGACACATTGCAGCTGAAAAAAAGAGTAAGCAATGCAAGAGTAAATGACCCTAAACGCCTAGCGTAGCATCTAGCAGATATAAATAATATCGTTGTTGAACTTATGTCCATGCGAGTGTGCGCGAGAACAACCTTGCCTTTAACAAACAGCCAAAACAAACTCTAATCTGTCGCGATAAAACTGATATTTAAATCACCGACGCCAGCGATATCTCACCTTTGTGCAACAACAAACTATCACATATAAATGTATAGAGAGTGGCGTGACTGAAATTACTTTTACAACTGTTACGTCATAAACACCATACATTATTAATGGAAAAAAGACTTTGTCGTGACCGATATAGAGTGCAGTTTCCTAACAGCTTTAATTAGAAATCATTAGTTCATTTACTTTGTTGCTTAAACTTGCAGCGAGTGCAAATTGATTTGTATCGAATGTAGAGGGGCGAGGGTTTAGATTTCAGTGTGACGTGGTGGTATATCGTGTTTCAATTATTGAAGGGATCCGTCAATGAAGAATGAATCCTGTACGAATTTATATAGAGTTTAATTTTGATGTGCGCATGATGGAATGCCGTCTGATGAGGTAGATAAGTATTACGGTAGGCGCGTATGGAGGCCCGGCATGTGTAATTAATCTAAACATTCAATCTATAGCAATAAATACCGTAGGTTGTCAGTTTGTCCTTCGATTACTATGTAACTGGCGAACCGGTCAGCCTGGCCGGCTCCCTCGGCGTCTGTAGCTCTATCATAGTACCTATATTCTGCAACCAGTATTGCGGCGATAATAAATATCAAAAAATTTATTCAATTGCTCTGATCAGTGTAGGACAGTTAGCCTATTAAATGGTACAGTTATTGATAAGCCTGTTTTCTTGGTTTATTGCAACGGCTTACAACTTTATGTAGGTTGGACAGCAATGTGAAGTGATGTTTATTTCTACACTTTAGTCTAGTCATAAAATCGACCTAGGTAATCTAAAATTGCTGCAATAGTATTTGATCCTGTTACTCTACGAAAATTATCTTCAGCTAAAATCACAGGTAAAGTATTAGAAAATAGATTAGACAACAGTGGCGAAGGGTCAGTTTTTGTAAGAGGTAAGCCGGAGCTACAAATGCTTACCTGGCCACGAAACGCTAATTAATAAAAGTAGGCAATACTGCCTGTGCTATTTTTCAAAGGGAAGCCAGTAGAAATTGTATTATAGGGACCCTTCGCCACTGTTAGACAATGTTCAAACAGACAATTTTGAAACCTAAAACATTTGTGCTATCATATTAATCAAAGCTTCCATAAAAGCAAAAACTGTGCAACCAAACAAATCAGAAACGGGTATAGAAATAGAGTGGAACGATTTATAAGTGTTGTACAATCGAGTAGCGTAGATGGGCTGCCAACGCGGCGGCGGCGGCGCCGGCGCACCGCTCCACCCAATTGTAAATATGCACTGATTCATAGTTATGTTTAGAAAATTATTGACTTTGTTATAATGTGGAATTTAAGATATTTCTACATTTGCTTAGGGAGCTTGGTTTTCTGGTAATGTGACTTTGTTTGGCTGTAGTGTTGTAGGTATTTAGGTTTTAATTAATACATCACTTGATTAAAAGGTTACTTTTTTATTTAGATTACTGATATCTGGTTTGTCTTTAAATTGTTTACCAATCTTGACTTACAGTTTTAACTTGAAGTTCTATCGTTTTCGCTCTTCCATTCTGGTCCTAATCTAAAAGTATCATGCCAGTTAGTTCAAGCAATCTTATTATTCGCCCAAACCAAATCTTCCCAAACCAATCCCGTATTACAGAAAGATGCTCGAGCACAGATCTCTGCTTGAGCATAGATTTCAACCAATCAAATGGCTTGAGTATCGTTCTGGAATACGGGCCTAAGATCGCTGATTTAACTTTATTCTTCTTTTCTAAAATTTTTTCACAAAATTTTATTTTGCAAATTCTATTAGCCAATGTCACTTAACACATGAATGGCCTAAATATTATAGCTAACTATACTATCACACATTTAGATGTTTAACCAACATTTCCTGTGTTTAATACGTCGTGTAAGTAATGGTTTTATCTCAGTCATGAGCAGTCTCAATGATGTTGTTCGTAATAATGTATTTCTTTTAATAGTAGAGAAACTAGCTTCAGATGGAACATTGTGTTAATTATGAAAATAATGTTAAGAGCAGAAAAATTTGTCTAAAAGGCAGTATAATTTTCATTTTAAAGCATTAACTAAAAACTTCCCAAATCAAGAGAAGTATTTTGAATGTAATCAATTTTGAGATGATAAGCAATAAGCTATAAAAAGTTCTGCTCCTGCACCAAAATCAACCTTTTTATAACCTGCCAACATTCTTGGTGGTAACAATGTATCAGAAGTATTATATTATTTATTTATTAGTAATGTTAAATAGGTAACTAAGCACCACAAAACCGTGTCAACAGTTTGACTGTGGGATCGAAGAAGTAAGAAACATACACTCTCCTATTTAAAATCTGAGCTGCAGTTTTAAACGAATAAAAAGCAGTACGCTTTGCCAACATGCGGACGATAGAAAGGTGTGTGACAATGCCCCCTGAGCAGAGAGTACGCCCATATTGTTGACTGAATATTTTCTACATCACATTGCGTATCAAATGACGTCGGTCGTCGTACCACTGACGTGCCGTTTGGCTCACCACCGCATGTCATTGCTAAAATAATTACATCTATTTGTTTTTCTCTTACAAACTCTTGTATTTCTGTTTTAAACTTCATACGTACCATCTCACTTGTTTTGTTTTTGAATAAGTCGATATGTCTATTGCATTGTGATGCAATACACATTTAATTCCGGCTCAATTTTTAGATATCCTTCATAAATATTTCATGTAAGTCTATCATAGAAAAATAAACATTGCCTACATTGATAAACCAACTGAACTACAAATCTAAGTCTATTACTTGAGAAATCTAAATCGAAAACAATAAACAATCAATAAATCCACTTTAATACACCATAAATCTGCCAGAAAACTGTAGAAACGCGTCACGGCACACCATCACGTACTTAGCTGTCTCAAAGACGAAGCCACACGCGTAAACATTCCCGGGACATATCATTGTGAACTCCAACTTTTCATAACACTAAAGAATTAAGATAATATTACGCAAAAATAATCATCTAGGAACTTACAGATATTTTCGATACAAACGATGATCATCAGAACACAAATCATTGCCAGATGGGACAAGCAAACAACAACAAATAAACGTATAACAATAAAATCAAAGACGTAGTAAACCAATTAGAGAATGAATTCAAAATTGTCGTCAGGAAGCATGCTAAGGAACATGCTAAAATAATACAGGAGTTTTAGAGGAACAAAGGACTAACTAAGATGGATTTTGCGAAGACAGTGCCATGAATTTAGGGTCCTAACCTAGCAACAAAAGTCTAAAATTCAAAAAAAAGTCGGTTATACGCACGGAACGTGGCGCGCGCGCGTGTGAATCGACGAAAATAGCCCGCCCGAATTATAACAAGTCGGATGGCGCCTCCGACGGCGCCGGGCGGCCGCACGTCGGCAGCTCCCACGCGAACGCTAGGATAAACCCTAGATACCATTGGTTATTCACCAAGGTTTTTCTGGTTATCGCAATCCATGACTTAAACAAGGCCTTCGATAAAAACTTTTAGATCTAACACTTTGAAATTAGGAAAATCTTTTGTTTAATGATCTTTGTAGCAGCAAACCTTACCCAATTATTTTTATTGTTATTTTACATAATTTAGTCGTAGATAATAAATACATATCAATGTAAAATATTGACAGTGATAATATTAGCAAAGACAGTGATTTGAAATTCAGATTACTTATTTGAAAAAAAAAATAGTCCTTATCAAGATCTATCTATCTAAATAAGAATTTCGAATAATTGATAATAATTTACTACTAACAAACTATTTACGAATATAACAACTAGATGGCGTTGTAGGCAATTGACGTAAGATGTCATCGTGAACCTTGCTTGTCGGTACTAGGCAGGGCCGGAAGGCAATGACGTACAAACTATACGAGGTGAATTTATATGATGCAAATAGTCGGGCGTTGATTGATCGGTTAAATTATATGCAGGTACAGCCAATTGTAGAATGAGCACGTGCAAAGCTTAATAATGAAGGTACCAAGAGAGAATAAACCAATCCACAATAACTTGGAGAAATGTATAAAACCAAAAAATTGATAGGTACCAATCTACCAATAGCTATAAATCTAGATGCCGTTGACGTCAGAGATCAAATTTGAATTTAACAAGTTGACTCGACCACAATAAAGACTTGCTTTGAATAAAGAAAATGCTAAATATAACAATGATGATTATTGTTTTCCTAAATAAGAAATAATTTACAAATATCAAGGTAAGACTAATACATTTTATTTATTTAATGAGTGACCCTGGAGATTCTCATAAACAATTCTAAAATATTTTTACCGTATACCTACCTAACTAGAGGTCCAATTAGAGATCGATATGACTTGTCAACCAAAACAAACATGCTGAATGTGACACTTAAAAATAATAAAATATTGATACGAAACTCAAAAATTCAAAGGGCTCTGATTGGTCTAAAAACAAATTATACCCAATTATAGCTATCGGAGCTATAACCATCATCTCAGTTAGTTTACATATTAAAGCACCGGCACTTCTGATGATATAATTAACGCTCATTAGTGAAACATAAAACGTAAAGTTAAGCAGGCATTCATTGAAATGGTAACGTGAGAGAACTTCCAAGGTTCGTGCTGTTTCATAATCATCAGGTTCATTTCATGGGATGCTCATGTTTCTTCAAATACATCAACTACACTTTGTTTGTCTTTATTAATCAAAAGTAACTTAGAATCACAATAGAACATCGATACATATGTTGATGATCTGATTCGAACTCACGAGATAAAAAAAAACGGAAGATCAAACAGGTGTTTGGCCAAAAAATATGGACACTTAATAAGCATTATTTAAGAATAATTTGATTTCAATATATTATACTCAATTGGTAACGGTTCATCTAATCCCCAAAAAGGCCTCTCCTAAGCGATAACCTGCCGTGCCGACGAAATACTTGTAACATTACGAAAAAAAATATTAGTGTGACTCAAGTGGCTATCACCAACTGTTTTAAAATTATCTTCAATCTAGTCTTCGGCTGCCTAGGAACTGATTCATGGACGAAATTAAGTCTATGAAGGACCAATAAATTTGCAAGTAACGGCACATTGAAATCAACGTGACTACGACGTCCAAATGCCAACATTTCTTCCTAAATTGCGCTTGCGAGTTTATAATTTATTCAGAATATCAATTTGTTAAAATAATTATGACATGTCTTCCAAGCATCCAATTAATTTATTTGAGACATTAAACATTATTACTGAAGAATGTAAAGCATTAAGTAGCTGAGAATGAGAAGTTAATAAAATATCAGCACTGAAACATGTGAATTGGTCAAAAGACCTCCTAACAAGCAGTGAAATGAGCGATCGGTAACACGTCGGCTCGCTCCGGTACGTGTAGGTAATAAAAGACGACAATTTTTCCAGTTTCGCAAGAGCCGCCGTCGGGAGCGACCGGTTCTGTCACAGGTGCCGCCAGTCAATGGGCTATTTTGTGACACAGTCTGCGACCACGTACTTAAGTCGATAATATCAAATCTGAAAGTAAACTCGCCTGAGATTAATTACGTTTGTCGGTCGTTTATCTGAAAAATGTTAAATTTGAACGCCACTCACTTCACTACTAAAAGCTTCGTTGTATTATTGTAAGCAAACAACCAACGATAAGCAGCCACAAAAACGTTAGCTGTAAACGACTTCTTTTAACGCAAGCCTATTCTCAGGCGGGCATAATAAGAGAACCATTCACAAATTCAACAAAGCAACCCAAAAACATGACCAGACTACAATAAAACGAGAAAAAAACCGATCACGAAAATCGAGTTGAGCTTACGCAGTGCGGCGGGCGTACCTGCGCCGGCGCAGGCGCGCCCCGCCCCCCTCCTGCCCGCCTGCCCCCGCCTGCGCGGCGCGACACGGCGCCGGCGCCAGTCAGCCGACAAGCAATTATGGCTAAATAAATATCGGCCATGCCGCCGCCTCCGACGCGTCGCTAACATCAACAGATGGATTCTCATACTGCTATCTAGACGACATCATTAAATTTTGGACCCCACTTGTAATGGCCCGGTGAAATGGCGTGTGGGCACCAAATTACTTGTAAATGGTAGTTAGAATTCTTCGTTAATGTTTGTCCGTCGTGGATGTGGGTTTAATTGCCGGATGTGGGTGACTGATTTCCGTAATGGGAATGAGATGACAGGTCGGTGGATCGTCACGGCGAACGTGCCGAAGCGACTGCGAGTTCGTGGCAATCTTTGATCCTGTGAGTCGGCGGCGTCGCGTCGACGCCTGCGCTCGATAAGATAAGAACCCCTCCCACCAGCAGGCGTTCGAAAAGTGCCGGCTCGCATAAAAACATTCACAAATAGAGGCCCGCGCGGCTTGATTGCTGGTGATTGGCGACCACGCGCCCCAAACTCGCTATGCGATTGATCTGCGTGAATAAATTGGATGCTTGCAATCTAGACTGGACAAGGATTTCCTGTTCATCTTGTCGTCCAAAAAAAAGAACACGTCTCGACGGACAAAACAAAAAGTGATGAATCAAATATAGCAGGTGTGCGACATAAACATATCGATGATTAAGTTTACGATTAGCCGTATTCCGATCTGCGAGATCGTAAAAATGAAATCATTACTCGTAATACTGGAGTTTATAAAAGAGGTTCAGTGCGAAATTGGGTAGAGAATGTTAATCAAATATTTGCGTAGACCAAAAACGCGTTCATTAGCAGTAGAATCAAATTAGAACCAGACCAAAACACAAGCGGGAACTGATGATTGTTGCATCAATGGCAATGTGCGCACAAATCAAATGTGCGACGAATAATGGAAACTATATTTAGTAAGCGCGGTGTGGGAACAAGACGGGAAAGTTGACAAAAACACTGGCGTCGCGAACTCGTCGCGACAGAAGTCGGAAAAAAGTTCACCTGCATTCGTGCCGTCTGCGGGATCGACCTAATGGAGCCAGGTGGCCTTACGAAGTTACCACTGATGATTTATTTCTTCATTAGTTGAACACAAGAAATGAAAACAAAGGAAGCCGAAATCAGCAATGCAACCGAACGATTTTCAAACAAACACAATTTCGCGAATGTTGCTGATATTGGAAGCAATAACATTGCTTTGGGTTAGCTCCTAAGCTATTTTATTTGCCTTCTATGACTTTGGACCAACGCAAAAACTCTTCAGTTTGTTTGAGCTTTTCTGTAATAGCACGGTAGTTTCTGGATTGGATTTTTATGGGAGCTTAAGTGATCCAGAAATCAAAGAAAAGCTTAGGTGCGATGCCAAGCTTGAGTAATGGAATAAATTAGCAAATTACGTAACCTGTAATGCCTGTGCGAAACTGATTTGACCAATTTGATGTCCATTTATGGCGATTCCGTAGCGAAAGTGAACGGCAAAAGGACTAGACGCTCAGATATCGTGTTAGTCATGTTTTTGATGTAACTTCAGGTACATTTCTTAGTCACCACTCAAGATTTCAATGATTTCTAGCACGATTATCAAGAAAAATATAAGTATTAGGACGGTGTGTTTGAGTTGTTAGTAGCAAGAAAAGAAATATTGAGATCCCTACATATTTTTCAAACTAAGTAGTTGAAGTAGTCCAGAGACTTTGGAATTTGCAAAAACAGAAAATGAAGGTTGGATACTACATTAACGCATTCCAGTTGCAGAAGTCCAGAACAAAAAGCTAATAGAGGAACATTGAATAATTTTCGAATTACAGGACATTCAATACTATCAAATACATCTGCCATACCAACTTAGGGTCATACAAGCTCCCAGCCACTAGCCAGGCCTTTCCTCATAAGGAAACATAAATATTCATATTTTTAGTTGGCTTTCTTCTTAATTAATATGCTAACAGGCATTGTCAGTACACCCACAAGTAGTGAGAAGTATAAAGTGGGCGTCGATCTTAAGTAGGCGACGCGACTTGCGCGTGAGTCGATGTCATGGTCACTCATTAGTTTGGAAATATGAGTGAACCTCTGTTACTTCACTTGCTCGTTATGGTGTATTTTTATTTGGACGTTTTTGGGAAAATTAGTGGGTAGAGTATGAAATATGGAAATTAAATGAGAATCTTAGATGTTTTAGGATGTAGGTAGTATTGAAATAGATGATGCTTAAATGATTGTTTTTGTATTTACAGATATTTTGATATTTAAAAATTAACCGCGACACGATAGCCGGTTTGACTCTTACGTGATGTAGTTAGTAACTGTGAGATTGACAAACCAAGAAGTCTCTACCAGAGACTGTCTATTACAGACTTCTCTTACTACAAGAGACTCTCTAGTACGTTATAATAAATACTGTAGTAATCGCGAAAACCTAAGACATTATTATCTCTCTAGTACGGTTGATACCCAATAAAAATCAAATGATTCTTAGCCAATTGACTAATTTCTAGCTACTTCGAAATCTATAAAGTAGGTATGTGTTATGCTTAATTCTAAATGAGATTTTACCACTTCGTTAATTCCAATGTGAATTATAAGAAGAACTAGAGTAATGAAGACATACCTATTTGATATTAGCCAAAAGGCGAAAAAATCAAATATAATTATAAAAGATAAGAGAAGTGCCAGAAACAAGTTTTAGTCACATCTAAATTAAGAAGCGATTAGGCAAAAGGAAATTTACATAAATTATAAATAAAGTGACATCACAGAAGTGATTGTCAGTCACGGTGAGAAACGGGCCGAAAACATGATCACGCCCAAGTATCTGCGATGATATCATGTAAGGGTCAATTGTACGACCTCAGGAAGCGCCGGGCGGCAGAATGTAGCTACATATTTACCTAACAAAGGCTGACGGCGGTAGCGCCATTGCCTGACGAATTAAAAAGTTAACGGGCTGCGCGCGCCGAGCGTCGCGGCACGCCGGCGCCGGCGACTCGACCTTGTCTAGTTATCGCGAACGGGTGACCCTCGCCACGGCAGATTAGGCGAGCCGCTTTTTACACACCCCGACTACGCAACTGACGCCGGAGGGAATCTTAATCACTAGTAAATATAATTGTTGGACCACTCTTACTTTTTGACTCAACACCGATAGAGTGCAAACACCTTTGGGCAATCAATCAAAAACACCAATCCAAACACAGGAGTCATTAATAATAAGCATAACGGAGGACGTCTGCTAAGCATTTTAACATCGAAGGAAAGTGTTGACCTTTGAAATTTCATACAACAAATCCAAGAAACTACTGCTGATGTCACAGCTATAAATAGATCGCCGAAGTCTAATGTTTACACTAACAATCTAATGTAGGGATGGTGTTATACTTGTCAGAAGCCGGTGGAGTATGTGACCGGAGCAGCCTGACGTCACTGGTAACGTAACTATAGATACAGAAACAAACAGTAGCGATAATACAGTGATAACAAATCGCACTGATAAATAGGTGCAACCCGCGTGAACAAAACTACGTAAGTTTGAAACGCACGAATTTGAAGATAATTAGAACTCCAGAATTAGTATTTATTCACATCCATGAATGTCGTTTCATCTTCCAGAACACTTTTAGTGATTAGTACTTATTACTTTTAGTAAGGTGCTTCAACCAGAATTAATGCAAGACTATCTAGGTTATGTTAGGTTAGAAGAGGTTAGGTCGAATTAGAAACGTTTCGTTGGCCAAAAACGTCCAAAAAACTCGTCCCCTGCTACGTTCTTGATTCAAATCGCAATCGGTAGCAACCATTCATTCGTTTGATCATCCATTCACATAAACGAACGAGCGAACACGTTCAAAACACGGCATAGGAACACTGAGCCCGAGATTCGTACGACATCGATGTTTACTTGATGCACTTGTTGCGCGAGTCAACGTCCTAATCACGTCACACATACCGGGCTTGCAGAGACGGCTCCAGTGGTACGGGTTGCAGCACTGCTGGTCAGAGCAGAGGGGCAGGCGGCGAAGTTCGCTGGAGTCTCTTAGGTCAGGGAACCTGAAGGCGCGGGTGACTGCGAGCCGGAGTTGTGAGGCGGCGTGACCGGCCGGCACGCACTCCCCGCCGGCGGCGCCCGCGTCCAACGCCCTCGCGAGCCGCCGCAGCTGGTCGTCCGGCAAGGAAGGCGCACCGGCCGCCACCAGCCGCCGCCGCAGCGCGCGTCTCCGGAACATCACATGCCGACGACGGGGTCACAAGTCGCGCGGCCGTTCGCGCCACGCGACACACTCACGCTGGCGGCACGTCATCGCTCGCCGCGTGCGGGCACTCGACTGACGGACACAACGTTCCGCCGGCTAGTGCAGTGACGCGACCTGGTGTGCAACACCTGAATACAATTTACCCTGTTTCTAATACCCCTGCTTATTTATTTTTGAAAGTTTAAAAGGAAACGATTTTATGTTTGATTCATTGAACACGACAGAAATTGCTTCTTTAACCTAGCTCAGCCTACTGGCTTCACGGCTGGACATAGGTTCCTCTCCAGTTGCGCCATGACACTTGGTTGGTTCATCACACTTTCCGCATTTAAAGTTTGGCAATGATTTAAAATCCTCCTTAAAAATATAATTAACCATGACCATGATTAATATTCAATGTTATACCGTTCAACATAATGCACTAGCAGATAGAAAACCTAGTTGCTTGTTTCATATCAAATCACAATACTTAGTCACAAACAAAAAATAGTGTTGTCAACTGACTCAATAAAAATCATAACATATACATTCAGATATCAGAAAAAGTGTTATAGACACAATTGACACAAATGAAAACATTACTGAAATAATTTAACCTATACATATCAGATAAAAGCGGTCATCTTTAAACATGTTAAAACATCCACCTGTCGACCTTATAATCATCTAAAACAACCGAACAATTATTCAAAATCTCCCTACTCTCCTCCACATAAACTGAAATCTCCCACAAACTGGGCAGTTAGTTGCCAACGTCTATCAAGCGCGGGTGTGCGGGACGCGGGGGCGGGGGCGCGCGGCTGGCGCCACCGGCGGCGTCAGGTGCGCGCGCTTGTGTGCGTGCGGCGCCACCGAACACAGACAAGCGCCTAGCCGACCGTGTAGATGCGACGCGGAACGTGAGGTTAGTAGAGAACGGTATAAACCCTCTGTGAGATTGCGAAAGGAACAGTCACGCATGATCGGACGTAATTTAACAGTACTGAATGAATCGCAATGGGCGCAAAACCTGTTTAAACTAATCAAGTTTAAAATCCATCAACATAGACTTTTGACAAGCGTTCGATTAAGTCAATCACTACCAAAATTCATCATATTACTGTAGGCGTCGTTATTTAGTCTTCTATAAGCCGTCTGGAACTAGAAATTGAATGAAAGCAGAATTTAACCTGTGCCTGCCAGAGAATACCTGTCACTTATTGTATTTTATAACTCAGGTATGCCTCAAGGGTCTCATTTTGGACCTCTATAAAAAAGTCTAGTATCTGGTTGACAAATGCGATTGTTACGAAAAATGCACACATTGTTACAGAATGGCTTAATTTAACTTCAGAAATATCGTGAAGTTAATCTTTATTATAAAACACTTTGGCATCTACACCATTTACATAATCTATGTCCGCTCATGGTTTGGAATGCGCAGAGCTAAAAGACACATCAACAAAATAAACGTACAAGATAACTAGCAGCGTGCCGCGGCGCCGCTCACCTTCACGCTGGGGCAACTGCAAGATAGGCAGAGATAGATGTAACATGTACGGCGCCTAACATTTAACTTCCTAGAATGTTAACCTCACCTGCCTGCGGTACTCTTGGCCAATGATCGACGCATGTATGTAAATGGGTAGCGTAATATGTTATTCAGTATCTTACACGTCAATTTCACCTGCTTATAACTGACAGGGCTCGAATAAGAGATGGATTTGACTTAGATAAAATAGGCAACTGTGTGACTTAGGTCACGCAGTTGCCGATTTTATTTAAGTTCCTAATGATAACGATGCAGTCTCTAAAAACTTTGCAATAATCAACCTGCTTGCTCAATGTAGAGACTACGGGCATTACTTCTAATTCTGGAGAAAGTAATCCATTTGGCAAATGTGAACCTTCACTTTTTGGAAGGGCCCTAGGTTTAGGAATGGATAGTGCAAAGATAAGCCTGGTGTTTTCGCAAGCACCAGGCTTAGAAATATAAAACTTGGGACCCCCAGCTAGGTAACAATAACAAGGTAGGTAGGTAAAATCATATAGGTAAACCCGCCTGAAATGCACGCAGATTTATATATTTTATCTTTTTACTTCTATTGGTAGAGATCTAAAGAGCGAATTAAAAAGTGAAATTTTACTAGCATCTATGCAACTACAAATGATAACAATTCATATTTTAGAATTCTATCAGTGATTGGTAGTTAATTACAAATTCTGCAGGATGGGTGCAGCAAGACTGTCTCTTGAAAAACTAGTCACATTGATTGAAGCATCTGAAAAAAGGTATAACTTGGAAAAAACAAGGAACTTTTTGGTATAGTATATATTACTATATATTAGGTTTTTGTTGTCTGTTTATCGTACCCCATGTATGATAAACAGAGGACGGCGTGAAGTTGCTTTGCCTTTCATTGAATATGAGCAAATAATAGCAGTTAGACGAAGTTAAAGGTGAATGCTTCGAAAGTTGGAACTGTATCTTTGCAAGTTATGTTTCTAGTTTCTGGTAGATGGCGCTATTTGTCTATGATGTGGGGACAGTGAAAAAGGTAATTATAAGAGAAAAAGGTCATCATAATAAATCAGTAGGAAAAAACTTTTTTGATCTTCTCCATAGGTTATTTTTAAAGAAAACTTGATCAAATTAGAAATAAAGGCTAGGTCAAGTTTAACATAGATTTCTTTAGTTACATAAAATAACCACTACAACTGATGAGCGCGAGGTCCTGGGTTCGATCCTCAGGTCGGGCAAAAGGTTATTGGAATATTGGGTATTTCCACTAAGAAATTATGAGTAGCAGCCATTGAGGTATAGTATAACACTAGAGCAGTCAATGGCTTACTTCCTATTATATGGGCCTGGAACATAAAGCAGTGTTCCGCAAAGGGTGTGCCGCGGCACACTGGTGTACCGTGGTCATTAGTTGGTGTGCCTCGGAAAAATAAGGTTATCTCTTAAAGATAAAACCGAGCGATTGAAATAGTACTCAATGATTTTGATAAGCGAAAAGTTTCATTTACCGTATTTTGCATAAGCGAAAAGTTTCATTTACCGTATTTTGCAAAAATTGCTTTACGATAGCCATGAAACTTATCGTACTTAGTAAATATTGTGACGATCGCAGGATAAAGAAAAAAGTTTTCATGTCTTTTTTATGACTGAGGCATACTTCTACGAATGGGGTGTCTGTTTTTTTCTTTTCTTTCTTGTTTCACGGCATTGTTTACTTTGATTAAAGTTGGTAAAGCATACTTTTTACTTAACATTAACATCAGTGTTCATCGATGATATAATATTGACAATCATTTTCAGAGCTAGAATTGATAGGTGCGTTAATAAAACATGTATGCATCTACTTCATTTTCTATCATGTTTGGATGGTGCAGCTGATGAAAAAGAAATAATTGAAACATTTATCATGATTTGATGTTTTTTATAATTATAAGGTTTAATATTTTATATTTTAAAAAAATGTAAGTAACGACACGTAACCCGTAAGAATTTTTTAGAAATAAGTAGTAACAGAAATGAATTCATGTCTGTTATAAATTTTTCTAACATTTTTCGTAGCTGTTTCGTCTTCGTTACTTACAAAATTGAATTTGACCCTTTTTCAAGAAAATTAATATTTTTTCATTCAGGACGAGGGAATCCTCCTAATGCATACCTAGGTTGGACTCAACATAGAATTTTCTTTGTAAAGTTTTACTGTGGCAAGCAAGATAATATACCATTCTACGTGCATTTCTGCGTCCTTCGTAAAACCAACAAACTGACAGCCCTTGTTATTATTAGTAGACCAAGAACTGGAACATTTACGTACTTATTTAAAAAGAACCAACAATACAGATACTCGTATTTAGTTAAATGTCAACGTGTTATTGCGTATCAGAACTGAACTGGTCACAGGCGCTTGTGATGTTCTGGTTCCGGTCAGGGTAGTGACGTCAGGGAGCCGGTTGTGGAGTGACGAAATATTTAAAATACTCTTTGATAATTGGAAATTACGTCTTGTAGGGGTAAATATTGAATATGATGTTTAAGGAATGTAAAACATGTTTGTATAATAGAAAAGATTTGTTTGAGTTTGCTAGGAGAAACCCAGTGATGTGATTGGTTTGCGTAAAGACGTGACACATGAAAGATTGGGAAATTTAACATTTTTTTATGTTTTTGGGTAGTGGATGCATGGGAGTGGCCAAAAAGCGACTCCAGTAGCGTGTAAATGGAGAGGCTTAATAAAGATTTTCATTGAGTCAATTACTGACTTTAATTTCAAGACAAGACAGTGCTGGCCTTTTTTTTCGTGGTTGAAATCCTCATGGATGTCCCCCGCCCCGGGAAGGGCGGAGGGGTATGTCAGACTTACTGACGAAAACCACCCCGGTGTTCCAGCTACCTGTTACCGGGGGCGCAGGGGTCGCTCACGCATTCGTCCGCACCCCCGGCAGGTATTGGCCCGCCAGGTGTTAAAGGAGGGCCCCATCACCCTCTGCGGCCGTCACCCTACGGCCTCAGTTCCTCTTGAGAAGACAGTGCTGGCCTGGTACTGACTATACCTTGATGTTTACTATACAGCGCTGTTTACTGGATGCCAGTACCAGGTCAGCTCTGACTTTTCTTGAATTTGAAGTCAGTAACAGACTCAAGGTAAATCCGCCTTTATACCTCGCAGCCTGTCATATTCTGTACCGACACGCCGCGTGATATCACCGCGAGAACTGCCAATTTGTTTGCGAACGTTCGAGGGCGAATGTCACGGCGAGATTCTCCCTCGAACTGTTACAAAGACACGTCCTTGAGCTTTAAAAAAAAAACACTTTTTAACTTAAAAATAATATAATTGAATTTGGTCCACAAGTACACAGATTTGGCAGTGGAAATAGAACAATAACTTGAAACAGAGGAATTAGAAACCGGCAGATATAGTAACGTGTCGCGGGCACGGAGGTTCACGAGCGACTGCCTGAGCGCCGAGTGCTTCCTTAAAATTGCTGATGAAGCAATTATCAAAGATGCTTAGTCAATGTAAAATTTGGAGGTGTTAGGATATTCCCTAACATTAGGAATCTGTAACAGAACGTTTGCAAACAAATTGGCATTTCTCGCGGTGATATGACGCGGCGTGTTGCTACAGAATAGGCTGTTTCATGCCAGATAGCGCCTTGCCCGTGACTTCGTCCGCGTGACCCACAGGAACTGGCATGTTTTCGAGATAAAAAGGAGCCTATGTTACGCAGCACGTGATGATTTAGCTTTCTACTTATGACAGAATTTTTAAAATCGGTCCAGTTTTTTTGAATTTATTCATTATAAACAATACTGCCGTGCATTCCCTAAAACGCAGTATGAGCAAAAAAGTGGTTTCGAGAAAAACGCAAAAAACTTTTTGACACTGTTTTTTTTATAATAATACATTTACATGGTGGATTATTTGTTACCACAAGGACTAAGGTGTTAACAAAGATTGAATTTTGATAAAGAACATACTATTTAGTTTATTAAATTAAAAATAAAAAGGATTTTTTTAAAATCATGGAAAATCATAGCAGTTACTGCACGCAAAACGGTACACACTGCAAAAACTATTGATTTATACGCTATTTTGCAGACTAATATGCAGCATAAGACTTTCTTTACTGCATTCTAATTTGTGTCTTCAACTGATTATACATGCAGTACATGTAATGTATGTATCAAATTTAATGTAACTTACGAGTATGTCATGTAGGAATTTATAAAACAAACAGACATTTTTGTAAGTATGAGAATAACGTTTACGTTTTAACCATTTGAGCTAATTCTGACCTAACGTTGTTCGGTGCATTTACGCAATATGAAAGTATGGGAGGAGGTGACAGAGAAAAGATTGCGAGAGGAGAGTGAGATCATAGTGTTCCTAGACCTGGAAAAAGCATATGATAGAGTACATGTGTTGCGGTGGGCTATGAAAGAGAAAGGTGTGCCTGCAAAGTATGTGGAGTTAATTCGTGCTATGCACAGTCAATCCAGTATCTACGTCCGGTCAGTTGCTGGCAACACCGATGAGTTTAGTGTGGCTGTAGGCTTACATCCAGGGTCGGCTTTAAATTCGTACCTCTTCCTATTGATAATGGACGCTCTAAAATCGAAAATACAGGAAAAGGCACCCTGGTGCATGCTGTTTTCCGACGACATTGTTCTTGTCGGTGAAGATGGACCTGATATCCAGCGCAGATTAGAGAAATAACAACTAAAGCTGCAGAAAATCAGCAGAACCAAGTTCGAGTATATGTTCTGCGATTTCGGCCGTCTCTCCAGTTTTATGGTTCCAAAACTGTGTGTTAAATGGTGGGCTTTTATCTAACTGTCTGCTCCGATTTTCGGTATCTCGGTTCACTCGTACATAGCGATGGCGAAATTGACCGGACTGTCAAGCACAGAGTTATAACACAGGGTGTATGAAATGGCGGAAGGTCAAGAGAACAATTTGTTGACTTCCGAATTCTCCTTAAACTTAAGGGGAAAATTTATAAAACAATTGTAAGATCTGCTGTTTTTTATGGATCAGAATGTTGGGCTACAAAAGAGATACATGAAGGGCAAGTGCATGCAGCTGAGATGAGAATGTTGAGAGGGATATGTGGTGTTACGCGAATGGATAGAATAAGAAATGAGTATGTGAGAGGAAGTCTGAAAGTAGCGCCCGTGACCGAAAAGTTGTGTGGAAATCGTTTGTCATGATATAGGCATGTAATGCGGAAGAATGAGGAAAATGTTGCGAGAAAAGTTTTGAGTATGATTGTGGAAGGCTATAAGAATGGAGGAAGACCAAAGAAGCGATGGATTGTCTGTGTGAATAATGATATGGACAGAAAGGGGGTGAGTTTGTGTTTTATTTAAAATCTTGTGTAATTAATCACTATGATATGAAGGTTTTTTTTATAATTCCAATAACCTGATCCTGATTAGAACGCAGTAAAGTATGATCTCGACTGCAGTGAAATTTTGTATCATTGTTCGAGTTACTAATTATAATGCAGTAACAGTGACTCGTACTGCAATTTAATTGGCATTTTAGTTATTTTTCAGCTTTAGAACAATACCAACTATAGTGCAGTAAATAATGAACGTACTGCAATTTAGTTGGTTTTCACTAAATAAACCTACTTGAATAACACTAAATAAAGTACCACATTCGAGCATTTTGCTACATTTTAATCTGTAGTTTATTATTAAATAAATCAGTGATCAAGCATGCAGTATTAACATTTTTGGTACAAAAACCGCTGACTGCGTTTTATTTTATATGTCTAAATGTTTTTTTAGGTGTAGATTACAAATTTTATGTAGTAATAACGATATTTACTGCGTTTAACTTGGTGAAGTGACGGGTCGTCGGGCGTCGGATGTAACGTAACTGCTTTGACTGTATTTTAGTTAGTATTACAATGTATTTTAACATGCGATATTGAGTTACTGCGTGGTTACAGCTTTCATAAATTTGGTTTTTTGGCCGTTTAAATCATCGAATCAAAAACTGGGTTAGTTCAATGTGTTCCTTATTAAATGCTCGTCAAAACTCAATATTTAACTCAAAAACGCAAAAAACCCTGTTACTGCGTTTTAGGGAATGCACGGCAGAATATATACCTACTTACAAAAAAAAATAAAAATATTTTCCCTTTATGATATTAGTGTAAGTAGATAAGTAGGTACGTTTTTAAATAAAAAAAACCAGCCAAGTGCGAGTCGTACTCGCGCACCGAGGGTTCCGTATCATTTTTGGACGTATAAAATGAAAAAATCCGGACCGCATAACTAAGTTTGTTTGTGAAGGAATTTTGATGATTTTGAAAAAACTGTAGTACTAGTTAGGAACATCGTTTTATTTTTGGTGCCATATTTGGGTCAATACCTATCAACTCTAATTATTTCAGATTTTTCGCCGCGCAAACTTCGGAGAAAAGGGGGGGGGGGAATGGTATTTTTTTGGACAAATGTGCAGATCAAGCCCTTTCATATGATATGTCACTTGACCTAGTAACCCCAATTTTGGACCCCCACTCCAGCCCCTTTTGCAATGAAAATAAAAATATTTTTGGATTTTTTTCATTTGCAATAAAGTTGAACAATTATTCTTTATAACTGTTCCGAATTTCAAGCCGATAGCATAAATAGTTGCTGAAATAAGCAGGTGTGACAGACAGACGAAGTCGCACCATAATTCCTTTTTTACCATTTTGGTACGGAACCCTAAAAATACAGACTGATAAACTTTTTTCATTTAAGTACTTAGGTACCTACCTAAATAAAGCAGCACCGGTTCACAAGTGAAATGCCTTTGACTTTGTATTGAAAGGCATTCGATGGCCTACATAAACAAATGAAGATTTCTAAATGAACATCCTACACAATGGCAAATAAAATGTACCTAAGTATAGTGACACAAACATTGTGTATTGTCATAGAATCAATAGAACATGCAGAATCTACTAAACAAACAATTTCTAATAAACTTGGCGCCACCAGTGTAATAAAATAAACATCTTCACTCAACATTACATTGAAATAAACTTGTTTACATTTATTACCAAAAACAAGATTTTCAACGATTACGCCTGAGAATATTTTAATTTGCCAATAGGAAGGCGCCAAAACTAACATAAAGGAAATATTAGCATATGCTAAGAGATTTATATCGACATTGTATTTTAAATAGTTGCCGGCGCCATCTTTTATTATATGCTGTTATAAAAAATAAGATAACAACAAGGATATCCAACGAAACACAAAAAGTGCATTTACCTACAGTAATTTGCTACAGTTTTCATTTTTTTTGTACTTAAATATTTAGTACTTTCAAAAAAGTTTTTTTGTAACAATCAAAGCATAAAAAAGACTCAGCAGAACTTAGGAAAAAAACACGCAAAATGTTTCAGTATGTTTTTATTTGCTTCACTTACTTTTTATTCATAAAGATTTTTTTTTTCATATAATATCATTAATAACATACTAAATAGGCATAATTACGAAAAGCCAAAAAAAAAATTTGTTTGTACTTTACGACAATTTATGATAATCTTCTAAAACTTACCTCATAAAATCTCTAATATCCTTAAAATCATCCTTATCGTACACATAAAATATTCACTAATCCAAATATAACAATTATTATAACATTAAAAATATTATTAAACTTTTATGTATTGTCGTGAACAAATTCGTATGTTTTCCAATATGGCTACGCGTGTCATGGCTGCCGGTCGGCGCGGGAATGGCGCGAAAACGCGGAAAATCGCGGTATTTATGCATCCACGAACGGGACAATGAATGAAACTGAATGGGATTGTAACCTCCACGATTTGAGTGAGTAAGCACGTAGGGAGCGTAGAGAACTAGAGGAATTGCCTGGCAATTTCCTGTGCCTGAAAAAATAAGATAAACTGTTAACATTTTAACTTTCCTTCCAACTCTTTTCATGAAATGTGAACAGTATTACAAGTTCATCTATCTCCATATTTCAATTGTATCTATAGCTAAGTAGCTTTTGGCAGCGGCTTCGCCCGCGTGGAGGTCGGAAATAAAAATTTGAAGTTCATCAAGCCAATCAAACATAGGTATTTTCCCATACAAACTTTGCCACTCTTTTTTACACTCTTGAGGGTGAAATTTTCAAAAATCCATTCTTATCGGATGCCTATATCATTTAAGGAATACGTCCTACAAATTTCGGGTTTCTACAACCAGCGGTTTAGGCTGTGCGTTGATCCATCAGTCAGTCAGGACAAAGCATTTTATATATACTTAGGTATATAGATAGAAGATTATGTTGGGCGGTACCTATTTACGGCCGTTTTCAATAATGTATTTATCCACCGTTTTGCTTATTAGAGATAGAATTCTGACAATACTTCTAAATAGCTCATGTCAAAACTGAATCTCTAGTAGGGGGGAAGAGCCGTTGGATAGTTTATTCAAAACGGCCATTTCTATTCCTGGAAAGTGCTATCTTTTTGGTACTAAATAAGTTTTATTAGTTCGAGATATATCACTAACATTTTAGCATTATTAAGAACCACCCCTAGATACCTATAGTTGTAAAGAGTATTAATTTGTGTATAATGAGGTTATTCTACTTAGCGCACCGCTACGAATCGCACCGCCGGTTCTAAGCGCACCGTTTTTTGAGATACTCCACTTAGCGCACTGCTCCAAATCGCACCGGTCGTAAGCGCACCGTTTTTTGAGATACCTACTCCACTTAGCGCACTGCTCCGAGTGGCACTGGTCCTAAAGCGCACCGTTTTTGTTTTCTATTCCACCCAGCACACCGTCACCCGATTATGATTACTGCCCATATTTTAAGATGCAAGTCATCAGTAACTTGGCTAGCCTAATTTCTTTCATCCTGGCATTATTGGGTCATCTATTTTGTTGGGTTTGGATGCTCATAGCCTTGCAGGTGATAATTACAAGATTGCGATAATCAATTACTTAAGATTGATCTAAGTATTAGACTTAGTAAATCCACCACAATTTTCTCATGTAAGTAACCAAACGGATTTTGGCATCTTAATATTTATACATGTATCTAAAGTAGCAAAGTGGCCTGAATAAATTAAATTTTTTATCTCAATTCATACAATTAAGGCATTTTTATGTTATTGAATGTCACTTTGCCTCTGTGACCACTTACCATCACTACCCTAGAGGCAAAGTTGGAATATCTCAAGTGCCTGCAATTAATTTAAAACTAGTAATCAGTGCAGTGCCGAGTGCAGTGATAGCCTAGTGGTTTAACCATGTGCCTCCCACGGCGAATGGTTCGAGTTCGATCCCGAGGCACGCACCGCTGACTTTTCGAAGTCATGTGCGTAAGTATTAAAAATTAATGATCACTTGCTTTAACGGTGAAGGAAAACATCGTGAGGAAACCTGCATGCCTGAGAGTTCGCCATAAAGTTCTTGAAGGTATGTGAAGTCTGCCAACTCGAACTTGGCCAGCGTGGTGGACTATGGCCTATCCCCTCTCATTCTAAGAGGAGGCCCGTGCCCAGCAGTGGGACAGTAAGTTTATAAACAGGGCTAATATTTATTTAATTTTTTAGTAATCAATAAGTAGAAGTACCTAAGTATATAGGCTTGGCTTACTAAACTTTTAATTTCTCTCCCCATATTTATTATATCTCCAATATAAAAACAACAACTTCCATTTATCATTTAGAGTTCTAGAGTTTGTAACTGCTTATTTCAATAACAAGAATAAACATTATCTTTATTACTAAGTACAAGTAGAATTCTTAACACTAATAGTCTAATATACAGAAAAAAAACACCGGCCAAGTGCGAGTCGTGCTCGCGCACAGAGGGTTCCACATCATGCTTGGACGTTTAAAAGTTAAAAAAACTGGACCGCATAACTAAGTTTGTTTGTGAAGAAATTTTGAATAAACTGTACTAGTTAGGAACATCGTTTTATTTTTGGTGCAATATTTGGGTCAATTCCTATCAACTTTAATTATTTCAGATTTTTTGCTCCGCAAACTTCGGAGATAAGGGGGGTGGGAATGGTATTTTTTCAGACATTTTTCATCATATGTCGAAAACTGTGAGACATAAAATAAAATGAAAATATATTTTGAAATGTGCAAATGAAGCCCTTTCATATGATGTGTCACTTGACCTAGTAACCCCACTTTAAAATTTCGGACCCCCACTCCGGCCCCTCTTGCATTAAAAATATTTTTTGACTATTTTCATTTGCAATAAAGTTGGGCAAGCATTCTTTAAATTTGGTCCAAATATCAAGTCGATAGCACTCGTAGTTGCTGAAATAAGCAGCCGTGGCAGACAGACGGACAGACAGACAGACGAAGTCGCACCATAAGGGTTCCTTTTTTACCATTTTGGTACGGGACCCTAAAAAGGCAACAACAGACTAATTTGTCAGTTTCATGGGCGAATGCGTTCATGTAGCATCATCTTGGATAACGAATAATAAAGTAACAAACTGTAGATTGGCAGAGATCTTAATGTTGCCAGCTCTACGATGAAATTCGTATTTCGTTCTTTGTACCTTTTCCCACCCGATCCATTTCTCGTAGGAAATAGTCGTAGGTACTTAGGTATATTGATAATACCGCGTAACTAACATTGTTGAATACCGCGTATTGTAGTAATTTTGTAAATAAAATACTGGAAATATTCGGCCTTACCACAAAAAAGATAGACACACGTTAAACGTGAATGCTACCAAAAATAATACACACTTGTTTTAGACAAGTTAGTGCTAAAACAATTGCCTATTATTTTTGGTAGCATTCGTGTTGAAAGTGTGTTGAACAGATGTTTATTTTTTTGTGGCACGGCCGATTAAGTTCAAAATGAGTACATTAGTTAAATTAGAACGAAATGGTTCTAAACACCGGTTCATTCAATAATGTGGCTGTTATTTTTAAGAAAACTTGTGGTTTTGGGCCCACTTATGCGGTATTACCTAACAATAATGATAGTTACGCGGTATGGAACTATTAACGACGATACCACATTTTACTATGATCGATTTATCATCAGTTCATCACTTATCGGACTATTATTGCTATTAGTGATGGTGATGATAGACCGATTAGAACGCCACGCAATGATAAAATTGATAATTATCACTGTCCCGCACGATGAAAATCTCGTGAGAGCCGATATTGATAAAGAAATCAAGTACATACCTAGGTACGAGTATGTAGCATTGGAAGGTGGCCTGATAGCCAAGAGCTTTGACCAACACATGAGGAGGCTCTTGCCGGTAGTTTGGACCCCGATGCCGGTAGGGTAGTATGTTTTTTTTAACGTAATTTGTCTAATATATTTAAAAATCTTATATGTACCTACCTACTTATGGTTATGTAAAATAAAACGGATACCTACGTATAAAATGTGCCTACGTAAAAAATACGGATACGAATAAGTGCACAAACGCCCTAATACTTACCTCTAATTAACCAATTCCAAGATCCCCAAAGAAGTTTTTTCTTTTTTAATATTGAATATAACTCGTGAGATAAGCTCAGTAGGTGGTGGGTGTTATCTGGCAACCCCGCAGCATAGGTGACCGGCGCGGCGGCGGCGGGCGGCCGCGCGCCATGCCGACGCGCCCCCGCGCCGCCACACGCGGCCGCCCCTCCGTGGGGGATGCTTTTGGAGTAAGCAGAGATGTAGGTGCAGCTGAATTTGAGAGAGGCCATAGGAGGGCTTGATAAATAGATCTGACTCGTAACCTATGTTACGACTAATTTTAGGACAGGGGTGTCTCTTGAACTTATTTGGCACATGATTTTAGAGAAATTCTGTTCCACTTTTTAATTCATCTATTGGATAGTGTAAATCTGAGTCTCGAATTGTCCTGTCTTGACATTAAGTAGTAGGTAGGTAGGTACTTGTAATGCTGACGATGGCATCAAGTCATAATTAATATTCTATTAATATGTGAGAGAAAACTTTGTAACCTTTTTTGCATATTGCACGCACGAAGGAGTTAGTTAAAGTTTATATGGCGGAGTGCAGAAAGCAAAATTTTTATTTTTTCAATACAAAACGCTTAAACAAACACAGTTGGTCTAATTTTAACCACAGGCGATGGTTCAATTAATAAAAGAACAAGCAAGTTTTTATTTCGAACTTACAGGCACCAAGGAAAAGTTCAAAAATTGCACACTTCCAAAAAAAAAACGATTACCATTATTTCAGATTTTACGAAATTCTTCCAAAAAGATACACCAAAAAACTTACCGTCTAAGTCTATTTCCCAATACTATTGCTACTTTACTTACAAGTCAAGACCTAGTTCATTTATCGGACTGACCGAAACCCCTCTCTTAGTTCTTTACGACTGCAATGCTTTTCTACAATTATGAAATCACAATTACATCTCATCGCTGCACTTTGCCCACCAATTCTTATCTCGCATGCTGCCCCATAGGTCATCCCATCGGCTGGGCGGCGGCGTGTCGCTCGTCGGTGAGTCGCGCCGTGCCGACGCGTCTCGCCGCCGCCTCGCCGCCGCCTCGCCGCCGCTCCGCACGGCTACCAACCGGGATGTTTATCTTCACGCTTTATGTCTTGAGGGGTGAGGACGATTGTGCCATCGATATTGGTAATTAGATGCATGTTATTTGCTGTGAGGGTAATATGAAGTGTGTTAACATTTTCCTTCTTCATGATTCATGGCATCTTTTTGTACTTTGTGGACAGCAAATCTTATCACTTGACAAACTGGTGAATGTGAATTTTATGCCTTTTTCAATTCAATTTTTGGTGTTTAAACTTAACATTTAAACCACATTCTTGCGAAATGAAAATGTTCGACTCTATTTTAATTTTACGATTAGCTTTTCAAAATGGTCTGAAATTGCTGAAAAAAAGAAAAATTATATAGGTACATACACGTGCCGTGCACTGGAAACTTAAAGGAGGATGTTATTTAATAAAAATGCCGCTATAAAAGCTCTAAAAAGTTAAAGATGCATTTATAGTTCTAGATAGTAATAAATTGCTAATATTACGTAGAAGATTGTCACAAGGATTGAAAGTTTGGAAACTATCTAAGAATCTTGATGAAGCAACTCCAATTTCATGGTTACCGTTGTTGACCACTTTGCTTGACTGTGACCTACTGTTTCCGCTCTCTCCAGGGCCGTAGCTAGAGTTGAATTTGAGATAGCGGTGGTTACAGGTAGGGCGAAAGTAAAAATTTTACTTGATCTGGTCTGGTCTATCGATTTTCGTTGTACTTGACTTGTGGGTGTGAGTGAGTGAGGTAGTTCTACATACCTTCTTAATTGTCAGGAGCATGGGCGTAGCCACGGTGGGGCAGGGTGGGGCGCTTGCCCCATCCTGGCCCTGACCTGTAAGCACCTAACCAAACCTAAAAAAGTTAATTATCGAGGTACTAACTACAAGACTTAATATCCGTCAGAAAGTTCACACTCGACAGTCGACACAATAAAAATGATATTATTATAATGCTAAAATTTTAGACTGCTGCCCCACCCTGAGCCCATGGCTGGCTACGCCCATGGTCAGGAGGGGGTAATAGATAGAAGAGCAAAAAAAAAATATTTTATCAAGTTTTCTATTGCACCTATATTTTTGCGAATTTTAAACATGTTAAAGCCAGTTATTGTTAAAGGCGAAGACACAGTAGCTCAGTTGGTTGGAGCGCTTGCCACGGTACGGCAGAGGTCGCGGGTTCAAACTTCAAACCCAGCCTGTATCAGTTGTTTTTGAAATGTCTTAATGTTTAATAACATTAAGTTTTCTATTATTCCACCAAACATTCCACACCACCTA